>NAPT01000190.1:0-46218 GCA_002927785.1 Cladonia uncialis | reverse complement strand
CCTCCAACAAAAAGCCCTCAGCCCGCAGCACGGCACCCCCGCACCAACGAATCGGCCACCTCAACCCCACCGCCACTAAAAAGAACACCACACGTCGCCGTGGCGGCAACAAAAAATCCGGCACTCCCGTCTCCACAGGCGAAGAGGACAGCGCCGCGGGCGACGAGAACGATGAAGATGTGGAAATGGAGGATGCGGAGGATGAGGGCGACGGAGATGATAAGAAATATTGTGTTTGCCAGAGCGTTAGTTATGGGAATATGGTGGCGTGTGATAACGCGACGTGTCCGTATGAGTGGTTTCATTGGAGTTGTGTGGGAGTGAAGCAGGAGCCGGCAGGGAAATGGTATTGTCCTGATTGTAGGAAGCAGAGGTGAAACTGGGAGGGAATTGTAGAGGGTAGCTGGTTTTGTAAGAGTATTGCAATTGATGTTGCCGAGGACGTTGCATGTAGCATTTTTATGAAGGATGAAAAGTTGGGGGACTACGGAAGGTTGTGCAGCACGGCATTGGTATTGTATGACGGAGAAGGGTGCTGCATATCACAGACAACAGTCTCCTGCACTCCCCAATGGGCGTGGGTTTGAGAACGAACATGACCAGTTCGTATATTTCGAGATATAATTTCGCCTAGAAATGCTGTGGTCGTTAGCCCAGAGAAGAACAGTCTTCTTCAAGACCCTTTCAGATCGCCTGATGGTTCTATGGCATGCAAGAAAGATAAGAAAGACATGAATTCATTTCATAGCCAGTAACACGACTGCTCTCAAACCCTCCACTCCCTCCCTGCACTCAACCACTCAATTACTTCCAGGCGCATCAACGAACTCATCCAAGTCTTTCGTCAATGTATCCACCCGCTTTAGAGGCTGACCTGGCATTAGTGGCTCCTGTAATCCTGAAGGTGCGTTTGTAGGCTGTTGCATCGTCTGCTGTTGAAGAGACGAGTTTCTCTCCGGGACGGAGCTGGCTGGTAATGAATCGGATTGACCGAAATCGATTAGGTCGTTTGAGCTTGTGCGTTGTTGCTGTGGTTGTGGTTGAGATGCGGGTTGAGGGGCGGGTTGAGCTTTCTGAGGTGAAGCGGCTTTGGTGTTTTGAGAGGCGGTTTGACCTTTCAATATTGGCACAACGGCTAGTATTTGTTTGGTCTTTTCTTCGGGTGTTGCACCGTCACTGCATGTCTTAGCGAATATGAAGGACCAAGGTTTCATCAAGCACTTACATATTTGCGTTCAATATCCAATCGAGATCTTCCTCTCCTTCCTCTGACCCACCAGGTCCGCCCTGCACTCTCCGAAAGAGCTTTGGCTGCCATTCAATACCCTGCTCTTGTCTCTTTGCAGTCTCGTCTCTTTGGCGATCTTCTATCTTTGTCTTTTCCTCCGTAGCTGCAGCATGGTTCGACTCCTTGATGGCCAGCACGGTCTTATACCATAACTTTTGAGATTCGCGCTCATGTTGTTCATCGAGTGGGCGGACCACTGGAGGCGTGTGCTTGGCATGGGAAGCGTTAAAGAGGACTTCCTTGTGGCCGTTCTTTTCCTAAATTAGCCAATTCGTGCAGCAGAGTGCATCTGGCCTTCGTACCATCAAATTTTTCGCCACCATTTCTCCACTCCACATACCCGACAATTCGTATAATGTCTCTCCAGTCCGTTCATTCTTTATAGTACCCCCTATGGCATTGTAGGTCCCACCAAAATAACCCTTAGTCTTGAATTCGATATCAGCTGCAAGCCCTTGTTCAGGGCACCTTACGGAGCTATGGTCTCCCAATTCGTATTTCATCTTCCCAAACAGTATTCCGCGAGCGTACATATTTGGCTGAGTGACAAAGCTATAATGCGACTTCCTGTCAGCTTGTGGTATATACGCTGAACAGAGCCACGTACTACTTTTCTCCACCTTTTGAAGTGCTCTTGTTCATAAAACGCAGCACAGCTATCCCCTCCATCATGCTTGCGGCGGAGTTGCCCAAAAATTTACTCCTCGGCTTGAGCGTACCGTCTATCCTTATATTATGTTCGGGGGCCATGAAAAAGTAGCTTGACTTTGGGGGATGATGTGACGTTTGTTCTGATATGTAATACCCTCGACTATGATCCGGATATTCCCAGTAGCAGGTGAAGGTCTCGCCAAGGATTGGGTTCAAAGGCTTCTTGACACCACTATATTCAGATTCAGCCTGCAGCTCACTGCGCGACCTCAATGGAATAGGGACGACCTACGGTGGTTTGATATGCCAGCCACTTAAGTAGAACTTGATGACGGATAGGAAACGTTGTACAGGGTCATCGATGTCAGGCATGGGTAGAAGGGTTTCAGGGTGTGCCATAAAACTGGTCCGCGCTGTTAGCTACCTGCCATTGAAAGTGTCCAGATATTGTACTTTGTAATCCGTTCCAGCATAGATCTTGGTTCCAGTATGAAAGTTGGTAGAGTAACCTTGCTCAGGTCGGCGCCTGGCCGTAACTGTGATATGATATGGGAGAGCACTATGGACAGCGAAGCCGTTCAGTATATGCGGAATCCCACAACCCTTATGCACCATCTGACTGACCATTGCCCTGCTCTGGCTCCACGACTGAACGTATGTTAGAAAGCTGTCCATAACCAGAAGTTGCTTCCCGAACCTGTTTCATCCTCCCCGGCTTGATCCGACCTGCTGTCGTCTCCAGATTTTCCTGTCGTCATAGCAGAGTCAGCGAGTTTCCTTCCTACATGCTCAGGATTTGGGAGAAATCGGGCAAAGAGTTGCCAAGGTCAAGACTCACTACCTAGCGACATGCGCCGATGGTCCCCAAGGCCGTGACCAAGAGGCATTTTCAGAGTAGTGTATATCAAGAGTAGGGCAAAGGAGCTTTCCTGAAGCCTGAGGGATTTTTAAAAGTCTTGAGCAGACCAAAGAGGACTGAGGAACGAGTGAAATTAGCACCGGCTCGATTTCTAGTGTCACTCTTGAGTAATTCGGTATTTCCAGGCTTCCGAACACTTGGCTGTGCTTCGTCAAGGCTGCTGGCGGAAGTGACGTTCAGGCAGCAAGGATCCTCCGTCATTTCTTGGCGATGTCACCTGTCTTTCCAACCACTCGACCAGTCAGATAACGCGTTGGCACCTCATTAACGTCTGTTGCCAGAACAGGTTGAAATGGGCGCCCGCGCTTGATGTATCAGCAAGGCGCCATATCACAAGTGTCTTGGCGTAGGTGATTGTCACAGCCTCATCCCCTGGTTGCTCAAGAGGCTCGGACTACTCTAGGAGTGTCCACTGCGCCCCTGCGAGTTCCCTTGATACACAGCATTCACCTACAATGGCTGTGAAAGCCTCTATGATCCTGGGCTGCCGATAGGAGCACAGAATAACCCAGACTCCAATGCTTCCGAATTGCACTGGGACAAGTCTTTAGCCCTTCCACCAAGGAGTACTGTGTGAGAAGTTGCGCCACTGTTCACTCAACAATGGTATGGTTAGTACGCGTCATTACTCACATGTATTTGGCTCTAGCTCAACGTGAGTATGACACGAAGCTAACAACGGTTTCTTAATGTGTCTTACAGAATGCTGAACCGGTGGACATACGCAAATCATGTTTTCTGCTTACAACGAGTCCACGATATAGAGTACGACAAGAAAGACTATTCGCACATCTGCTTTTACATTGGCGAGTCTCCCATCAGGCTAGCCATAGCGGAATACTTGTTGGTGCATTCAATTTTCAAAAGAGCTTGTCTACCACTGAAACTCATAGCCATAACATGAATCCACATGCCCAACTACCTGCTGCGTTGAGTCAGCAATGTTGCTCGCGACAATTCTTCAAATTGTGCGAGCCTGCAGCAACCCAAGGGTTGCTACGCATCGCATTATACTGTAGGCTCTCGCTCTGACCCTGAATCTGCACCACGGACTGTCTTCAGCTTTGTGAAGCCGCATTATTTAGAGACCAGGGCGCCACTAGCAAACTCCTCAATATCTACAAGCTTCATCTCACTAGAAAATGCAGCGTCCGAAGATGACAAAGCGGAGGTCTACACTCTCATCGAGGAAGGTGCCCGAGCAGTAGCAACCGAGGGACCGTCGTATTAGAAAAGCGTGGTTCTATCATCCTGTCCCAAGGACCCAGAGTCAGCAATCTACAATTTCCCATCTTTCCCACCTCGTACGAGCCAAGTCGACTGGTTGGCTCAAAAGCCCTCTAGTATCTGGCCGAAGTTGATTTTCTATCATGTTCTGCGTTATCCATCCGTTTTCGCAAGGCTTCATTCATACCAATCCCGCGAAATTCACTGGCATGCCCTTGATCCACCCGCATTACCTAAAAAGCCCTATCGATGTTGAGACCCTGCCCACTGGAGTGCGAATCGCCGCCAAAGTCTTCCATGCATCCCCCGTGAAAAGAGAACAGAAAAGGGGGTTTTCTTACCTTCAGACATGAACATGTCCAACCCTGTCACCTGAAGGAGTCCGTATGCAGGCATAGTAGGACAGAATACCACCCAACAGGAACAGCAAGTCTGGGACGTTTGGTGGACGAGAAGCTCAGAAGTCATGGGCCTAGAAAGATTGATAATCGTCGATGCCAGTGTCTTTTCCTTGTTGGTTTCGGGCAATATCATGGCTGTGGTATATGCGGTTGCGGAGAAGGCGGATAGCGTGCTTGTGCCGCTTGTTAAGGAAGAAGCGGTTTCTCTCTCGCTCAATCTCAACCTAAACTATCTGTGCTCAGCTTGATATACATGCCCAATTGATGTCATCTCCTGCTTCTACTTACCAATGATTCTGCTTATCCCTTCGTATAGAACAGAAAAAGCCTCTCATACCTTTCTCAACATCAGTCAAAAATTCCGAATTATGGATCCTATAAAGGAACCCAGAGTGCCAAATTATATCTGATATTCTTGGTATGTCCAATGTTCTGTACTTGGTAATAAAATGGTCTCGTATGGTTTCAGAAAGATATGTTATGCCGTTACTTCGATTCGCATATCCTGAACGGTCCAAAGACGTTTCAATAAAAACAAGCTGGCATCCTAAGGAAGCTGATCAGATACAGCGACATCACCATTGGTAATTTCCCGGAGAAAATCCTCATCTGGATCTTTCAGCATGACATGGAAATGCTCCAACCCATGTATAGACTTGATCGAGCCCCAATTCTTGAACCAGATTATCTATGACGCATTATTATTTAGTGATTGTAAATCAACCATGTGGAAAAGCCACCAAAGATGTGAATTAGTCAAAGCAAGGTAGGAATCCCCAACTCACCTTGTCTGGTGGCACCCTTGATCTAAACGTCCCATCAACATACTCATCAATATCCTTCCTCATCTTCGGCGTTAGATCATCAGTCTCTGGATCATCTTCGAGGACGAACTTCGTCCAAACAACTAAGTGCACGATGCTCTTGTCAATACCGTAGGGCCAGTCATTGTACAAAATTTTAATATCATCTGCCTCAAATATTAGGACAGGACACAGACCAAAGGAGCACCCGAGATTAGAAATCAAGATCAAGTAAAGCGCCTCATACCTGGATCCTGAAAGGGTGCAGCTTTCGATGGCTCGATATCATTCCACGTAAGCCGTTCCTCCCGTACAAAATTCGTAATGGATCCATACTGCTTATTAAGCCAATAGACAAATTCTTTATATCTGCGTTGATCCAAGGGACTGCGTTGGAATTTATCGATTTGGTTAGTCTCTTAGGGAGCTTAGCCACCGAATAGGTACCTCCCATTCTGGGTTAGGAGAGGTACATACTGACTAGCTCTTGCACTTCCGGCCACGTAAAACGGTGGAACTCGCTTTCTGGAATGCTGATCATGGCTTTATCTCTTTCTGAGATGTCACGCAGGAAGTCAGGGCATTCTGCTGGCCATTGGGATTTGGGGACGTTGACGAGCCAGTAGGGAAGTGGTTCTGAAATCTTCCTCTCTGCCATGGTGCAATTCTGCTACGGACTGGGGAACACTCTTCAGAGCTTTCTGGTTCAACTGAGCGGTAAGGTTGTGTGCATGTTCAAGCGGTCAGATACAAGAGCTGAGTAGAATTCTGACTCGGTACTCTATACCTTAACATGGATCGAAATATCCTTTTGTGTTATGCCAGTTGTGTGTTCGCGAAGGCCATTAACTGTGTCTTCACTTTGACGTCCTGGGTGCAGATCAAAATTTGAGTATCTGTATATGGACTCAACGAAATGTTGGGTTATATCTCGTGGTAGATAGGAGGGGTGGGACTTCAGGCGATTGACGCAGAATGATGTGCTGGTTTCCTAGGGAAAATTACGTACGGCGAACAACTGAAGCCGCCTACTGGCTAAGATGAGATGTGCATAGGCGTTGACCTCAAAGCTCCAATTGTGCTATTATGTTGGTTCTACCTTGGTTCGAAATCCTTGAAGATGTAGGCAAAAGGGTTGAAGTAGCATGTGAAAGTGAAAATTTAAGAGGGAAAGCTTTCCAATTCATCACCTCTGTAATGTCATACCATTGACCAGATGAGCAGAGAAATACATTCGCTTTTCAAATATCTAAGTAGGGTATCTTTAAGGAGCATCCAGTGGCGCAGATGCATCCATATATATATGCGCCTCAGAAACAATATATCAAGATGCGTGCTTAAGGTGGAATCCCGAATCCTCCCAATACCATTAAACAAATGCTCCCGCCCCGTGCAGCCGAATAAAAAGAGTCTATGTTGAGCACCCACGGTGTCTTAGAGAACACCCAGACCTGTTACAAACGCCCAGTACATATCAAAGTTTATCTCCATGTTCCTCCCTCAGGATACTTTCTCCCACCTACTCCAGTGAACGGCACAGTCGTCCTTCCTCTTCCCCTCTCCTCCCATTCCCCGTCTCCGGGTCTCGAGCCCCTTGCACTTAGACTCCTGTTACCCTGCGCTCCGTGGTTTGACATGTTGAATTCTGGTTTGTTAAAGGCATTGTCTGTGTCCTGCCACCTCACATTTCTGGTCCTGTATTCGCCTGATGGCTGCCTCTGATATGAGAGATATCCTTGGGGGTGGGATGTGGGACGCTGCGGTGGCAGATTCGTAGAATAACGGCGGCCCTCAGGGGACGTTGGAGGTTGGAATTGAGGATTGACTTTGGAATGGTAGCGCACCGGGCTCAGAGATGGAGAACTTGAAGTAATACTTGAAGAGTCATCTGTCGATGTGCTAATTGTGGAGACGTCACTAGGAACTCTGACATGAGGAGGTCGAGTGTTTCGTATGGGTTGTTGGGAGAAGGTTCTGTAAAGTGTAGGAGTTCGCCCGTCCTGAGGCGAAGAGGCTGGATGGCGACTTTCAGGGAGGCTATTGCGACGACGTTCAGGAGACCAAGGAGCATCATTCACGTATTGAGGTGGTATATGAACTGAAGGAGGGCCGTTCATGAAGGCTGCGGAGCGTTGTGAACTGCCGGGCCTTGGGAAGTAGCCTGTTATAGAATGGGAATCCACTGAAGAGTCCCTGGAGCTCTCAACGTCGCTCAGCGCCAATTTAGGCGGACGGGGAGGTAGGCCACGAGCTGCAGATGCCTGTGCTTCCAGTCTGAGCTTCTCTGAAACAGTAGCATACCATTCGATCATTTGAGGATCAGGTTTGGCTGGGAGAGCCTCCCTAGGCAGTGAATTTGGGAATGGTATCCCATCGGCAGGATTGATAATTTCGAACCTCTTCACCGCATTTTGTAGGAATGGGACATGTTCCGCAGGTTCCAGCAGCAGTTGTACAGTCTGCCACCGTACGAAGCCATGCGGCGTGAGAGCTGGAATACGTGGCGCGACATAGGGATTGCTTTCAGGCTGTAGAGAATGGAAACAGCCCAGAGATTGGTATATGAAGGACAGTGATGCTTCTGTTGTCTCTAGAAACAAAGCGTCATAGTCACCGCCAACATGACGGTAGAAGTGTGCCAGCTTAACTGGTGTCAGTACGTTGACATCCCACGGTGCGACGTCTCTGTTCTGCCAATACGAAGGTCCGTCAGCCCCTGTCCCTCTTATTGGCGAGCGCAAGAGGGAGGAATACTATGTAGTTTGCGACGCCCAGGAGAAGCTGCTCCAAAAGGGGGGTCGGGCTCTTGTCGGGGTTGATCAGGCTGTCTCCCCAGTACTCGTGCGCCGCAACCGCTGCACTCCTCATCGTAGCGTTTCTTCCACGTTCGACTATGCCCCAGGCATCAAAAACATAACCATACGGAACATAGACCAGGCAGTCGTCCGGAAAATTTGTTTAAATTGGCATGTGAGGCATATAAGCTGATATATATGTCACTGATCCCTTCACAGATTATCGCTGACCGGCGGGAAATGATCCAATCTCAGCCACGACACGCCCCAAGGTCCAATCTGGGTCGGTGAATTTAGGGTCGTTACGGTGTGCGGCGCCTATTGCAGGGATTAGGCATGCGATCTCCTATTTGAAGCAATATCCGGGCATTATGCATCATTACTCAGGAACACATGCACTCCTGCAGCTTCATTACTGTGCTTTCTCGATTACATCGGGCGTTGACAGTTTTCAGGGGCTACAGTCGACTTAGAACTCGAAATACTCCACAAAACACGGAGATATATATCTGGCCTCTTTCTCGCCCCCTGCGCCCCCTTCTCAGTGGCTCTCAATTCCAGCGATTGAAACTGTTACAACACCCCTGCATTCGAAGCCTTGCGCCTGAAAGTATACACTGGCCTTTTCTTCCAGGATTGTCGCGCATCTTTCTCATCCTCCTCGGGCCTGCGCGCGGCAGTGCTCATCTTCCTCCCGTGTTCCAGCTCTTCGTAGTCCTCCTCTTTCATCTTCTTCGTCCACCTCCAGTCATCAATTCCAGCATCTCTCATTGTATGGCTGCTCTTAAACACATTCCAGCTACCACCATTCTCGAAAAAGGTATCCATTTGTTCCAGGCTTCGACCTGATGTTTCAGGATACATGAGTATGACGAATGGCAGGCAGAATATGTTAAGACCGAAGAGCAATAGCAGTGTACCATAGCTGATTGCCTGAAAAAGGAATGGAGTGATCATAGTGATAACTCCGTTGCCAATGGACCAACCAACCACTGACCACGCCCCACCTTTTGCTCGAACATTAAGAGGGAAGATCTCTGTTGGGTAGAGCCAAGGTGTCGTGAGCCACGTCGCCCCGAACGTCGCGGTGTAGAGGAAGGTCATGGTAGCGACGCCAGCACCGTATGCTCGTTGATTCGGCCCCTTCACTTGCGCGTACTTGTCGAGGATACCCGCAATAAGGAGGATGAGAGCCATAGCAACTGCTCCCCAAACCATAGTCGCTACATGAAACATCAATATTGGTAAGCGTAAGTAAGAGTTTACAGCTTACCTCGCCGGCCATATTTATCCAGTGTGATGACAGCGAAAATGACCGAGAACATATAGCTAAGGTTGTTGAAGCCAGCCAGCAGCTTACTCAACTCAAGCCCGAAACCAGCATCCTGAAATAAATCCACGGCATACACTGTGATGACACCAATTCCCACTAATTCCTGCATTATCTGAAGCCATACAGCAAGCACAACTCGCCATCGGAGTTGTCTTGCGTACTTGTCCTTCGGAAATAGCATGGCCCAGTAATGATTGGCTGTAGAAGTCTCCAATTCGAATTTGACGACCTGTTTGATGCCTTTTAATTCATACTCAACATCACTGTCTCGGGTAGCCTTGAGAACATTTCGCGCCTCGTCCTCGCGTCCAACCTTCATGAGCCAACGTGGAGACTCTGGGAAGAAGTTGATGCCCACTCCAATAACAATGATGAAGATAATCTGAAGCGCAAGCGGCGTCCTCCAAGCCATCGACATGTTGGGGTTCAAGTAAGCAAAATACTCAATCCAATAAGCCAACGCAAGACCTCCAATATTCTGTTCACATCAGCCTCGCCCCACAAGACCGAAGCGTTGAAATGTACTCACCATAAAGAACTCAATAGCCAAAAACGCCCCTCTAGCAGAATGACTACTAACCTCCGCCGACCAAACCGGTATAACACAATCGATAGCCCCAACCCCCACCCCAGCAATAACCCTCGCACAGCACATCCAAGTAATATTCTGCGCCGAGGCCTGCAACACTGCTCCCAACAACGCCCACATCGATCCAAACACCACAGCCTTGATACGACCAGCGCGATCAGCCAGCGATCCAGCGACGAGTGCGCCTATAAGAGTTCCTCCGTAGTACACAGACACGATGCCGCCCTCAGCAGCTGTATTCCTCTGATTGCCAGTGATGGGATTAATCCCCATGTGGTTCCAATAGTCTTCGTTTAAGTTGACTTGGGACATGACGCCCTGGTCGTAGCCATAGAACATGATGGCTACACCCGCGAAGAGGTTGATAGCCGTGTACATAGTCTTTGGCTTCTTAAACTTGAACATTCGGCTCTGATGGTAACCGCCGGGGAAAAAGTTCTCCCATTTCCAAGGTGGTGGATAATCGATGTCGTCGGTCCTTTCTTTTAAGGGTATGTCCTCGATAGTAGCCTTGGGGACATCCACCTCTGAAGAAGAGGGTGTCCCACCCATTGATTTTTTGATGTCAGTGGCCATTGCAGACAAGCCTACCGAAAATGGCCTTGCACAGGCCACTCACTAAGAACTATTTCGGGTAGTAATGTTGAAGTCGGAAAGACACGTTGCCCAGTCCTCGGTGCAACAGTCGTGTCCGGTGGCACCTTCCCTCGTAGGATATGCAGCAATATATAAGCACAGACTGTGATGATATTGGATGAAATTCAGCAATCACAAAACTGGCACGAGAGATATAAGAACCCACCTCAAATTTAGCACATGGAAAACCAATAGACCTATGCATTAGAACCCCAGATACAGCGGCACCGCTCCACAAGCACGGATCACTACACATCCAACCTAATAATGCGATTTGACGTCACTCATGGCAATATCATCCTACCATCCCATTCATACCTCATGCTTACAGTTCGAGCCACCCGTCCGCTCGGATTCATTACGTTTGGCGGTCCAATCAGCATTGCTCGCATTAAACGAGGCTGTCGATCACCGAGATCCTGGCTTGCGACAGGTTTGTAGGAGCCAGTGTATAAGCGATCCGTTCGGAGCTGAATATTGCATATGAAACATTATCAGTGGTTACTGTTGTGAGGGACGGCCCAAATGACGATTTGGATGGGTCAGGCGGAGTTGTAGCCTGATAAATCGAGTGCCACGAGTTTCCAGGCGAGATGCAAGGGTTATTACAGCTAGACCGGCTAAACTTGCGGACGGAATCAAGACTAAGCATTGATGGGAATCTTTCAACCATAGGAAAGCTTTAGAGGTATTAGATCTCTTCACTCGGTCTGCAATCCCAGCATCCATTTAATACTAAACCTCCAAAACAACGCAGACTGGCGAAACGGATTGAGGGTTGATGGACATGGAATTGGTTCCAGACTAAGAGTTACGTAGGATTAAAATGCCACACCAAACGGCTATGAACGTTGACTTTTCATTACCATACACCGCTGCTTGAATTGCAATCACTCGTTGAGCTCGCATTCCTCCTCGCATTCCTCCTCAGTTGTCTGAAATTGGAGCTTGCCTGCAATAACACCACCAGGCCACTGCTCGCTCCACGTCACCAACAATTCCCCATTACGTGTGTGCGATGCGAAGAGGTGAGGGTATATGCAGTACCGAAAGCCATCCTTGATGTGAATACCCTGTGTCAAAGCAACAGGCCACACTTCCCACGGTCCCTCCAACTTTTCCGCCGCGCCTACCTGAATCTTGCTGTCTAACCATTTATCGACTCCAACGAAGATGTAGTTCTTCTTTCTGCCAAAAAGATGCGAGCGGACGACAGCTCCTTGAGGTATATCCTGAAAGGCTGGAATGGGTACTGCTGCGTTGTAGTCCTCCACATAATCTTGGCCGTCCCAGAAGCGGTACAGATTACGGGAGGTCGTCATAGGACTCCATGCGCGAGCGAGGATAGTATTACCCTTATATTCGCTGTACAGGTAGACATATTCCCCCTCGATGATTGTGGACAAGGAGCCAACCTTTGGTTCATCTGCCCCAAAGATAAGGCCACTAGGCCACAGTTCGTCAAAACGCCTTGTGAGAATCCTCTCGCAGTATTCGACGTATCGGATTTCTGCAATGCCTATCCCGCAGTATTCGTTGTTGCCGTTACCGTGATCAATCCCTTTCTCGAACCAAATGCGCCCCGTTCCTGCAACAATGGCCGCATTAGTACCCGCTTCAAACGCTGCGTTTAAGGCCCGAAGTCTTACCGTCCATTAGCTCTACCACGCCACCAAAACCCCACAACGTAATTCTTCCACCTACAACAGGAGTGAGTACCTAGCCAATGGCATAAAGAACGCGGTATGCTCCCTTACATACCTGTGCACTTTTGCAGCTCCTTCTCTGCCGTCGTCAATGGCACTAAAGTCTTAACAGTATCATCATCATTGAATTCAAGATATCTGCTATCACAGAATTTGTCCTCTCGTGGAAGGAGGGCAGCCGTGTTATTGACTACGCCGACAAAATCTCCGGCAGTATTTTTGCAAAACGTATCTCCGAAGATGTAGAAGTTCTTGCCATTAAGCGTGAACGAGCGGCCGATATCTCGAGAATAGTCGAGGCCGTTTCTGTCATTTATATAGTCAATGACTTGGAGGTTGGTTACCGCTGGTGGGTAGATGGCATGTTGGTGGCGATGGGGGCCCATTGGAGCTTGCGTTGTTATATCTGACGGCTAATTGGGTATACTGGACTTCACTTCTTTCAGTACTAGTCTGAGGGATTGGGATGGCATTTTGTAGATTGGCTTACTTTCTTGCTTGTAAGGAGATTAGGGTATGCCTAGATCGAGGGTTTAGCTTTATATCCTGCGTACATAGAGTGGGAGGAGCCCACGCACGGCTTAACGTACTCGTCTACTAGGGCCGATGTTGTCTGATGGTTGCGAGTCAGTCGAAGTCTGCGTAGAACATGCTTAACGTACAGTTGATTCTAGGCAATGTTGCATGGATGGTGTTGGCAGATTATCGATGGCGCAGTTTAGAAGGTATCATTTCGCTTTGGCATCAGGAAGGGAAGCTGCCCGTCTCTTTACTCAAAAGGAAGGGAAGTTGCCCGAGATTAGGCGCTTTTTCTTCATGGGCACCCCAATTTCAGATCAATTCGCACATCTATCTCATCTCTCTTTTCTTTCCAAGGCTTCGAAGCCACTCAAGAAATCCGCTCTTGAATCCTTCCAATGCTCCAATCCCACACTTACCCTCACCAATTTCGTATCTACCGTTGGATCGCTCATAGCCCTCCATTCAATCAAGCTCTCCACGCCACCTAGGCTCGTTGCATGATGGAACAACTCCAATTGACTAGGTAATCGCTTCGCCAACTCTTCGCTTTTCATTGTAATAGAGAACACGGGCCCAAACCCATTAGGCATTTGTTTCTTCAACCAGTGCATGTCATCAAGCTGTAAACTTGCATGATGAACCTTCTCCACCACCGACCCGATGGCATTGGTCTGTTTCGCTTTCACCATCTCATCCAGCCACTTCACCAATTTCTCACAATTTTCACTCTGCCGAGAGACTCTAACCTCCAGAGTTCTGAGGCTTCTCACCCCAAGCCAACCCTCCAAACTTCCCATCACGCTCCCCAAATAGGTTCGCTCCTCTTTCAGTTCTTCAATCCAACCTTCGTGCTTGGTAGCAAGCACACCACACAACATATCGCTATGTCCACCTAGATACTTCGTCCCAGAATGCATCACCACATCTGCGCCCCATGCAAACGGATCCTGCAAACCAGGCGGCCCAAAGGTCGCATCTACCAGTAGATATGCCCCTTTTCTATGCGCTTTCTCCGCATACTTCTTGATTTCGAAAGCTTCACCGGTAGGGTTGACAGGTGTTTCCAGATGTACCACATCTCCCTTTTGTAATTCCTCCTCTGCGCAATCCAGTGGTAGCTGTTTCGCTCCCGTAATCTTCGTGTGTAAGTCTAGCACGCCATGGCATCCATGATATCCGCCTCCGATGCTAACACGCTTTGGATTGAGGAAGACATAGAAGGCATGTACAGCAGCGAGCCCCGAAGAGTAGCTCAGACAAGGTGCACTTAAAAGTTGGGACACGATGGCCTCGAATCTTGTGGTATTTGGGGCCGTTTCGCGAGAGTAGATGTGGGCGTCAAGAGGGAGAGGCCCCTGAGGTAGTTGTTAATTGGATGTTCGCATATATGAAGATGGGAAAATAGGGT
The DNA here is from genome assembly GCA_002927785.1 of Cladonia uncialis. Classification (NCBI taxonomy): domain Eukaryota; kingdom Fungi; phylum Ascomycota; class Lecanoromycetes; order Lecanorales; family Cladoniaceae; genus Cladonia; species Cladonia uncialis. The sequence continues at coordinate 31,940 of NAPT01000190.1, read as the reverse complement.
CTGGAAATCAGAGATTCCCGAGCATATCAAGGAATGGCACCATACTTCCAGATCTTTAGCAGGCACGAGTTCGGAAGGATTGTAGGCGTAGCGAAAGGTCGTGGAGACGTGGATGGCGGGGGAGACATCGGTGGAGCGATTGAGGTGGTCATCGCCGTGAATAGCGAGGGTAGATTGGTGTTGAGGTTTAACAGTCGAAGTAGGCTCAATATCATGGCACACAGAAGTTATGCCATTGGTGGACGCCATCTTGCAGAAAGCTTGAAGACAGACCCTCTTCTGTGAGTCAATCTCATGAACTCACCTCATGGGCCGAGGCATACTTTTATGCTAGCTGGCTAGGGCTAGGGCTATGGTCCAAAACCCAGAGCGAGCTCTCACGAAGAACTAAATCCAGAGCGAGGAAGTGAAGAGCAATCTACAAGCCACTTTTCCCCACAGACCACCAGAGCTATTCTTGCATCGTGAAATGGAAAGGGTATCGACAGCAAGCCATTGTTTTGACTGAAGTGAATTTGAGACTACGTACCCGCTTTTCCTAACACCTCCCCTGGTAGTGCATACCGAATATCTGTAGACGCCATGAAGCAATAGGGAACCAACTGCTAATCAATCCGATGCTCCAAACCCAAACCCAGGGTATCCGCAGGCTAGTACACTATGAAGAGACATGGGGAGTAACGTGTGCCATTGACCAATTTCACTGAAATCCTTCAAAGACGGCCAACGCAGATTCTTTAGACAGGACTATCTTCGTAAGGAAGCCATCCTGGACATCTTGCTCACTGGCCCCGGCAACATCTCTGCAAATTTGTCTCTATCTATAGTAGCGTTAGTCATCACCATGGTTGGGAGATAAGCTAGCATACCTTGTTCGTTATCAAACCCAATGGTAATGTCATCATGCTCACCAGGATACTCAGGCAAGTCGAGGCATACGAAATCCCTGGTCTGATCCTCTTCGCCCTTTGGCATGGCGAATTTGGCGTCCGCAAGTCGAAGAAAGAACATGGCAGACTTGCTGAAGATCTCGAAGACATCGGTGACTTTCAAGACGAAATTCATGCAAGCACCATGGTTAAAGTCCTTGAGAAATACAACTAATTGAAACACCTTGTCTTGATTAATGACTTGTAACCGAGCCAAGTTAGCCTCCCACTGCTTGTGTAAGGGTAGGCCCTTTCGCCGGCGGGAGATGGCAAAACTGGTCGTATGGCCGTCGAATAGTACTTTGAATCCAGTCACCATGGACTGGAATCCATGCAGGTCTGGTAAAGAGCGAAAGTGATATGTCCTTACGGTTGTCGACGTTGCCATCTTCTGCATAGTCTGGCATACAGAGTCGAGCTCCTCTTTTGGCAGCTTGCCGTCAATCAATGACCATGTCATATCCGGCTGGGGAGGCCGCAAGAGCTTGATCTCGTTGAAGTCAGTGACGCTTAGGTTCATCTGCATTTCTCCAGCTCTAAGATTGACACGATCGGTGAGGGTCCCGAGGTCACATTCTAATATTATTCGAAGATGCTCTGCACGAACCGTAACCGGAGCCGCATGGCCATATGGCGGTGGACCTTTGTTGGTGACGCGTAGTCTGTTCCAATGGAGGGTTTTGAGATTCGCATTCTCATCTGGAACGGTTGGGCCACACTCGGCAGAGATATCCTCGATGATGAAATCACGCAATGGCAGTGAGCTGGAGGAATAGTCTTCCCTCGTAATCAAAGTCCCACAAAGCACAGAGCGGAATATTTCGCGGTCTTGTGTATCGCGAAAGCTATGGGACAACCTGACCGATGGTGTCATCTTTAAGACCAGCTTCGGGCCGTCCCTACTATGCTGGTAGCTGAAGAGAATTGGGTTGTTTTTGCCAAGCTGATAAGTGACGCTGCTTAGTGTTTTGATGCCGGGAGGTGTGACTATGGTCAGCCTGTAGCCGTCGTGAATGCTGCGCTGACCGGTACCATCGGATGCGATACTCTTCCGCTCAAACAGCCGTAATCTGCAGTCTGAGATAACGTCAGGTGGAAAATTTGGGGGATCGTCGCAATGTAACCTGTCGAGATGACACTCGAAGATGATCTCTTCGCTTTTGCTTGGTGAGTAGTCTTTCTGTATTCGACGAGTGTAGTCGTAAATACTCCACAATGATCGGAAGTCTTTTTCTGACAGCATGATCCTAAGCTCGTAATTCTCAATAAGATCGATGTGTATCATTTGTGAAGGAACCTTCCAATGCACATCTTTCCAGTTCAGACCACCATGGCCGCTAGGTTGGATTACTAGATTGATTTGTCCATCATGACTCGCTATCGTAGCCTTGACACCCCAGCCACTGCGTTCGCGCAAGACTGACAGGATGCAAGGCATATGCAAGAACTGCTGGGTACCGTTACGAGAATATAACTTAGCTTCGACAAACAGCCGGCAGAAGCTGAAATGGTGTTCCGTGTCTCCTACTAATATAGGGAATAACGGTTCGGCAACGGACCAACCGCTGTCAGCAGGTGTTCCAGAGACATTATTGATCACACATTTGGCAATTTCCTGTGATACTGTCGGGCCATTAGGTAAAATTTGGAGGTTCAGCCTTTGTATTTCGAGCTCGGGCGGCGGCAGCCTTTCATTGCGCTTCATTGACATCGTTAACGCCCTCATATTCGAGACTATTGTCATGTGAACCTCAATCAGCTCAGCCAGTCGTCGGTCGCCGAAGTTTTTGATGAGTGGTATTAATGAGCTCAATCCTGATTTGCCAAATCTCCTAACTTCCGGGTGATTTGGTGTCAATTCGCTGACGATCCACCAAGCCTTCGCTAGATTAACGTGCGCCTGCTTCAAGGTTGTGATGGATCCTTCATGAGAATCAGTAGCACGGACAGAGCTTTCAAGCTCTGTCCGACCCTTCGAAAACCACCACGTAGCTGTCCTAATCCATTGTACCAATGGCACGTTCAAAATGTCCGTCTGAGCAGAAACACCGAGCCGGAAGATGTCATTGAAGCGGCGCACTCGCGAGTCAAAATCTCCTAATGAATCCTCTCCAAGCCCTTCAACAACACTTCGAAAAGATAGAGCTTTTGCCCCGTGAGCCGCAGAGTATTCACGATCAGCTTGATGCTTGGCCTGGAATTCTTGATCAGCGTCTCTTGGCGGACTCTGGAAGGCCAATGCCTTGGGTGGAAGGTCGCAACCCGAGGGCACATTGTCCTTGTAGGTATTTGGCGGTGGCGATGATGGACGACGTTCCACAGAATTGCCACCAAGGTCGTCTGGAGATGGGCTTTTCAGCGAGGACATTATGCTATGACTTCCGCTTTTGCCTATGTCTTCTGCATATTTGCCACCAGGATCAACAATATCATCACTTCTAGGTGTTATATCTCGATGGGTCTCCTGGACGTGGCTTTTTGTTATGTACTCATGCGGACCATATTTTTGATACAGTGGCTGAGCTTTCGAGATCTTATCTGGTGATACAGGGTAGACAGATTCATCTGTATTGCGATCTTGGGCATTGATATCATTCGCTGAGGGGTATTTGTCGAGCCCAGTAGGCGTCCTTTGTAACAAAGCAAGGCGAGGAAGACCCTCGGCCTCAGAGCTTGATAGGCGCCTTTGGAACCCTGGTTGTGGCTCAACGCCTGAACCTGACAAGACCTCTTGGGCATTGAATTGTACGGATGCAACAGAAGGCTCAAATGATCTTGATACCTCCATTGCTGGCAGGTCTGCCTCCTCGCCGCCTTCACCAATGACATCTGGAGCAGCTGCGGCGAATGTCACATGCAGACCCTTGTGTTGTTTGGGCTTTGGCCTTCGATAGCAGTCAACGATATCCGGTGGAGGGCTATGAATGGACGGACGCCTGGCCTCTTGAGCAGCATCATTGCGAGCGATGGGCACGGCAGACGGGGATCTTGCGTTGGGCCTTGCAGTGGTAGCTAGAAAATTGGCAATATCCTCCTCCGTATTTTCTAAGCTCTGTACACCCCTCCCAAACTTTCCTTCTGCCGAGAAGAGCTTTCCTCGCCATTTATGCTTGTTTGATAGCTTCTTCTCACTGCGAGCCTCTTCGTTGGCGGCCATGTTCTCCGACATGGTGGGGAACCGGCAGTGACTGAGGGGGGCTAGAGACTAATGAGCCTTGCCTTGCCAACCTCTGCCGAACCAGAGGAGTGACACTCATTATGATAACAAGTCGTTAGATCTAGGTGTCACTCTAACTGTATGCAAGCCAGATCGAGCGGTGCAGATGCAAGTGCAGCCTTGAGCACGCGAGCAACGATCAACCGTGGTGATAAACGGGTTCCAAGTATGAGGAGCACTATTAAGCGATGCCGCGCCGGGACGTTAGGCACCTACCTAGGGCGGGAGCCAGCTTAGAACCCCTTAGGGCAATCGCCCCGAGAATGCTTTACATGGGCAGCAGCAAACCCCTGAAGCAAACAATGGATACGATGACAGATGTACGGTAAGGATAAGCCCTTTGATCGCTTGCCCGTGGATCATTATATAGTTCCTTGCAGGTGAAGTCAAAAGTCCTCCAGGCTGGACCTAATACGGACTCGTGAATCTAGGTCCAGACGTGATAGTATGCAGCAGTCCCTGCGTGAGGACTAAGCCGTTTTGTAGACCCATTTCTTCTTGGGGACAGCATGTACAAGCGACCCAACCGGTGTTACAATGCATAAATTAGAGATGCTTATTGACTATTCTGGTGTCTTACATTGCACAGCAGAAGGAAAAAAAAGTAGCTCCCGATCTTCTGGAAAGCCTGCTAAAAGTCTCCTAATATTCGGTTGTGCAAATTTCCAAGCTGAATGCTGGCTGACAAGGGCCCGCCTCCGGCTCGCGCTACTTTAGGCCAGGGAAAGGACTTGCGCGGCGAGGTGTCTAAAAGTACCCAATTGCTCCTACCTCTGCATCCCAAGCCTTGAAAATTCTCCTGTATTCATCTTTGCTTCTTTTGCACTTTATCATGGAAGCAGTATACACAAGCATATATCACTCACATTGCTTCTATCAATAAGGCAGACATGGCTTTCTATGACGAGGAAGCAGCCTCTTCCCCAACAGATTTACTCCGGAACACCTCCCGCAAGATCAGACGATGGCATCGAGGTTGGTTTCAACAACGCAATTCATCAATTAAGACGCATGCTTAATGACTCTAAACAGGATCGCCCAGGCAACAGATGTTCGTTGTGATGGTTTGGGTCTTCCTCTTCTACCTGGCCTACAAAGTCGTCCAACATGGCACTTCCTCCTCATCATTGTCGCCCTCGAATTTGGTATCATGTGATTATGCCAGAGACCAATTGACCCAATCTATTGTCATCCCGAAAGCGCCCAACGCGAAACTACTCGCCAAGACATGGAAATCTTTACAGACCACGTTCGACCAGAACAAACCCCAGCCTTTGGACCTTAAACTTAAAACTTTCAGCAGCATATCCGAATTTCCTTCTCTTGAGGAGATTAAAACCCACACGCCGCTCCTAAAGGCGGATGCTCAGGCATCCCGAGAAAGCCACGCTGAGGTTGTTAGGAGGCTGCCTGAATACCCAGAAGATATATATAAAGGGCGTGGCGTGGTGATTCTAGCGGGTGGAAAATTCTCAGGCTTTGCTACGACTGGGATGGGCATGCTCCGGGAGATCGGGAGTGCTCTGCCTGTCGAGGTTTGGATGAGAGACAAGAGTGAAGAAACAGCTGGATGGTGTAAAGAAATAGAGCAAGATGGCATGGTTTGTCGCCGTGTCAGCGATTACATGGATGTCTCCAGACTAGAGCATGGATACCAGCTCAAAATCAGCTCCATTTTCTTCTCTTCCTTCGAACAGGTCTTATTCTTGGATGCGGACAACGTCCCAGTAAGGCTTCCGGATCCAATATTCGATTCAAAGACATTCACCGAAACGGGTGTAATATTATGGCCTGATTATTGGAACCACACTGGATCACCTCTCCTACCCTACGAAATCGGCCTCACTGAAGACGAGTCCGAGATATTGAGGCAGGACCAAACCACTGAGTCCGGGCAGTTGGTGTGGGATAAGAAAAGGCATTGGAAGGTAGGATAACGCCAATAGCGACACCCACAAAGGCAAATTTGATAACTGACGATCGACAGTCATTATGTTTAGCATCATACTACAATTACTATGGGCCGCAGCACTACTATACACTGATATCCCAAGGCTGGGCCGGTTGGGGTGACAAGGACACATTTCCTATCGCTCTCCAAGCGCTTCGCGAAGAGTACTATATGGTCCCCCATAAGCTCAAAACACTCATGGTCAACGGCACAGGTCATGGTATTGGAATGCTGCAAGCCGATCCCACAAACCGAAACGAATACATCCCGATGTTTCTCCACTCAAATATAATCAAATGGAGCATTCGCGACTTCATGTGCATTGAGTGCGCCAAGGACAAGACAGATCCTGTGCCTCTGAGCTTCCTCGAAAAATCAGATTCAGCCATCAATCCCCACTTGACAGAACACGAGCGCATCTTCAAATATGAGGACATGCAGGCTATGAACATAGACCCGGAGCCGCTAATTTGGAAGAGCATGGAACGCACGGCTTGCAGAAGTGTATGGAAGAATGCAAGCCTATGCGCTCGGACGAGGGAACACATGCAGGAAACGTTTGGACATCGTTTCGAACCGCCAGGAGTCATGGCTGGCGTCTTAGGATATGGGGACCGAGTATGCGTAAAGGACAAAATATGATCTCGATCCTACTCCACCATTTTCAGTTCGATCTCGCCTGCGATGTATATATTATCATGCCCTTGGAATACATCGCACGATGGCACCACGGAATTTTTCGTCAAGCATTACATTGGGTATAGTCTAGCGTTGGCGTTGGAGGAAGAGAAGGCACATCGTTAACGTTCTATGATCACTTGGTTAATACTAGAAAAGAGCGCGGCAACCGTCCATAGACTTTGGAAGCATAAAGGGAAAAACAAGGCATGGGTTTTGTATGGCGGCATCGAGCGGTGCGCAACAGCCGAATGGGTCATGTTTCCAAAAATATAACCGTCTCACGATTTGACACCAAGCTGCTGTTTCCTACCCTCACGCATATTCTCCTCTGTGATCATGTCGACACTATGACTACCACGTTACAAAGGTTTTGACCAGCAACGTTGGTGCCGACGGTCATGGTGTGTGGCCCCAATATTATCATGCTTAAACCAAGGTTTTCCAAGACATGGTAGGCTTCATAGATTTTGACCAAACGGCTTCAGACACATTAGCTGGCTAACGCGAGTCATTGCAACAGTACTCGGCAACGACACAGAGGATGAATTGGTCAGCTTTGGTTAACTGCTGGCAGTGCATCAACTTTTGTTTTTGAAAGTCAAGTAAACTTCAGGCGGCACTCGGACAAGGTGCGGAAAACATGTAGATGATATCTGATGTAACCACTCGTGTAGAGTAGCATGTATAAGTAGCGTAATTCAAGATCATCGTCACCACGACTGATGATCTTCACCTCAAGCACTGTCACTTATAGTATCTTTAATGCCACTGCAGCCGAGAAACGCTTAGTGTCATAGTCCTAGATTGGAAACGGCTACCGTCATTTTTCTTCCAACGGAATCTGGTAGCAGTATCTCAGCTCCCCAACGTACCCTTTTTCACCCTTTCCGACGCCCATTGTGCTTCCATACGAGTCACTCTTTACACTTTAGGTCAGAGCCAGATTGAAGCGACCGAATTCTCCGATTGGGTCTCCAAGCCAATTGAGCGTGAAACAAGCACTTTGTCGCTGCCGCATCACCCGCAGATCATCGCCTTGCGCCTCAACGCTGCTTATCCTTTCAGCATTTCCTCATCTGCTACGTCTCTACACCGCGAAAGGCCCGAAAAGGCCTGCAGTCTGCGACGAACCTACTCAAAGTCGATGGCGGGGTAGAGGTATGGCCACTGATATCTGGTGGCATGGGCAAAAGCAGGGTTCTGCGTGCATGGGTGAGGCGTCGAGGGTCACAAAGTTGGACCACGGCCGCAATCCGAGACCGAGCTTAGATGAGAGATCCGATCCAACTCAAATGAAGAGATGGATAGAGAGTTGGAGTGCGCTTGCGGTATGGCCTCAAGCAAGGTGCCACAACAGCACAAGAATACCCGCGGTCCATACCTTTCTCCACATGGCGCTATGGGCTTTATTCATACTCACGAGCCCCGCGGCCGCTGTCTTCATTAACTTTGAAAATTGCCTCAGTCCAAATATCATTAAATCCAACAATCCGCAGCAACTACAGTTCGTCCCATTATTTGTTTGGGCTACTTTCAATTCTACGTCTGATAGCTACGGTCTCAACGTTACCGTCTATGGCAATGTTACGGGAGTTGAGACATATAACACTACACTCCCTCCTTCAAACGATCCTGCATGGAGGGACTCGAATGATACTGTGGGAAAAATCCCCGATCTTGGTGGCGTACCTCCTGACCAGAAGTTTACTACGTTCACCACCCAATTTAATGTTCTGGATTACACGCCATATGACCCTCCACCAGAAAGATTCTGTAACAGCTCTGCCCTGACACCGTGCCCATTTGCGCCAGTCTTTGTGCTCAACGACACTCAGTAAGTTCCTTCTTTTGGCGCCTGCTATAGGAGTGGGGACATGCTGACCCGGTTCTTTGCAAACAGGAGCGTCGTATCACAATTACCAGCTTTCAGTGTAGCACACGATCTCTATTCTAGCTATGCTTTCACTTCGATAAACGCTGTCTTAAGACTGAAGTCCGGAGATTCCGCTGCGGACCCACTGGCTTGTGTGGAGGCCAACGTAACACCAAATCTGGGGAATGCGCTCAGTAATACCCTTACTTACATACCGCTCGTCGTACTAATCCTAGTCGCCATTGCTACGGCCTGCGCTGCCATATTCAGCCCATGGGGCTCCACAGACATATTCAGATTTACAAGCAACTATGGCAGAGATGATGACCTTCTGCGCCTGGTCACGCCAGGATTTGGCGATTGTCTTCAGTACCTCCAATTCATTGTCCTAGCCGGGTCATTAAGTCTAAATTATCCCGGTTTCTTCCAGCCTGTGGTGAGTCGGGTCAGCTGGTCCGCTCTCATGTTCAACGAGAGCTTCGTCAGCCACGGCAATGGATCTCACAGCCTTGTGGATGGCATGTATGTTACCAACGGCTCCTACGGTCTTGATAGGATGAGTCAGTTGGTGGGAATGACATCGGACGAGGATATCTGGGTTGGAATGGTGATATGGCTGCTGGTCATTGTGATATCTGTCGTTCTCTTGATACAGATTGGCTTCACCTTCCGTTGGGCCTACCGCTTTTATTCAAACACCCAGGAAGAGGACCTTCGACAGAAGAACCTGCCTTTCAGCTTAGGAAACGCCGTCAGGATTGTATTCAATTACTTCCTCTTGCCAGTGGTTGCATTGTCAGCCTACCAATTGGTGGTCGCAGGACAATCCCCAAGCGTAACTGTTGGCCTTGCAGCGGTATTACTCGTTGCGTTGGTCGGCTTCGCGGTCTTCTTATTATGGCTGATAGCAACAACTCGCCCGAGATCATACTTATTCGACGACTTGCCAACGGTATTGCTTTATGGACCTCTCTACAACACGTACTCTGACAATGCAGCTACTTTCGCCTTAGTTCCTGTTATGCTGACCTTTACACGCGGAATAGCAATCGGCGCTGTTCAACCCTCCGGCATTGCCCAACTGGTTCTACTGGCAATATGCGAAGTCATAATGATATTGACGCTCAACGCTTTCCGTCCATTTCATTCCCCCACATCGATGAACGCCTTCCACACCTTCTTTGCCGTTGTTAGACTCCTAATTGTTCTCCTGAGTGTGGCTTTCGTGCCGTCTCTAGGCATTAAGGATTCTCCAAGAGGTTGGATAGGGTACATTATCCTTCTCATGCATGCCATTGTGCTTGTGTTTGGTTTCTTCCTTAATGCGATCCAAACGCTTGTTGAGGTGTTGGCAAGAATGGCTGGTGCTGGGGGTGAAGAAGGAGTCGCAGGAGGTGCTGCTAGGGGTGGCCTTGTCAAAGTAAGTGTCCTCAGCTGTGGAAACGTGAAACCTGTTGAACGATAAAATAATAAATCTTCACTTTTTAGGTCTTCGGCATGCGGCAACTTTCTCGGAGACATCCTCGAGCTGGGGGCAGGCCACGCCAAAGCGTTGGCTCAGATGCAGCGATACTAACCCACGATACCGACCAGAAATCTCTCCAATGGAATGGCGGACGGTCTCGTAGCATGTCCGGAAGCTCAGCTATCCTGTTGAATCGGCAAGGAGCGACGAGTGATAATCGCAGAAGCGTGGGTCTTGATTCAGTAAGCGCAGGTGGGGCGGGAGACACCCCCGTCTCCGGAAGAGCAAGTGCCTTCTCTTACCTGCCAGGTGGGAGCCAAGCTGCAGGCCACGGAGGATCAGCTGGTGGAATAGTCAACTTAAGGAGTGCTGAAGCGGCTGATCCGTACTACCGACCGCCGCGACCAAAGAGGACAACTGTAGATGCGGAGTCGTCGCCTCCTAGGCGTCCACGAGGCTCATGGAGCAGCGCAGAATGGGCCAACAAACGGTGGAGTCACAACAGCCCCGACCTAGAAGGGTCGCCGAAGCCCGGCGGGGAGGGTCCGTCACTTTCTGGACGAGGAACACCAATTCCGGCCCACCTGAGCCGAGATCGTTCTGACTCTGATGGCGAAGATCCAAGGAAATCCAAGACTGACTATGCGACTAGAGAAGTCGACTTCTACTATGGCGTCAGAGGACCTGCGTTGTCGAATCAGCCAACCAGGAGGCTCAAGACAGGTCCTGCAGATCCTACTGGGCCAGTTATTTCAGCTTCTGGTTGGATCAAAAATCTCTTTGGCGGCAAGACCAAAGAGAAGGGCAAGGGTTTCGAGGTGGTGAGGAGTTCGAGAGCTCCAGCGATGGATCGTCGAGCACTTTCAGGCGCTATTTTGCCTCCAGGTGAAGTACCTTATTCCGATGACCCGGGAGTCATTCAGCCGGAAAGATCCCGTGATCTTGCCTTGAGTGATGAAGGGGATGCAATTGGAGCTGGGACAAGACATTTTCCTGACGAGGAACCCTCGAGCGCTATAGACAGCGACGATGATGCTGACGAGGATGGGTCAATGTCTGATGACGATTGGCAACAGAACCGAGAAAGCCAGATATCACCATTTCCACCAACCTTGCCTACCATTGAGACACCAGGTGGCATTGAGCTACCAAGTCGAATTGCTTCCAAAGCAAGTTCAAGACCCACTCGTCAAAACACACAGGGTAGTCTTAAGCCTCCTAATATCCCAAGGAAGAGCTCTAGGCGAGACTCTTCTACAGAGGCTGATAAATCAGGATCGAGGCTATCAACCGTAGCGGCTTCACCACGATCGACTAGAGCTTTCAGCACTGATCCTCAGGCGCAACTCGATCTTCAACCTCCGGAGGATACATTAAGGCGCCTTCCCTTCGAATCCAACCATCAACATTCTTTTTCGCAAGATACTCATCTCTCAGCTGGTGGACTTTCCCTGGGTGAGAACTCATTGAATTCAAGTATGCTTTCGCCGGGCGCCCAAGAGACCGATGACGATGGAGTCGGTCATGCCCGCCATTCGTCCTCTGTTCTCGGTTCACTTGCTCCTGACCTTCGACTTGACAGACCCTCGAGCATGGGATATGTACAACAGCATCGGGCCAGTGACAATATTCATACAGCAAGTCCAGATGATGTTCAGATACTTGGCTCCAGTGCCGAAGTTGTTGACGATCCACGGCGGAGGAGTATCAGTCCAGACTCACAACCCCGTGTGCTATAGTACCACATTTTCATTTTGTCCATATCTGATTTACTACGCATATCAGCCTGGAAACGAATTTCCTAAATAATTTTGGTCTTTGCGAAAAGTCTAGGCGGCGTTCTCATTAATGGAGGCAGTCCTCAACGGGTTACATCATTAGCGTCGCATGGCATACGACTGGGTGCAAGGCGTTCCGAGAGTACATGCAATGAACATATGATGGGCTGCTGGGGAAAGCGGGTGTAGAATAGGTCACCAGTGTACCATAGGTTACGAAAGGTAGAAGCCAGGACCCAGGACGCTTAGAGTAGCATTCACATAATAATCATCAGTTCCAATCTCACGGATGTACAACCGAGATGTTTGTGTTCTTCTAGGTATGCGACTTGGGAGCTCTGTGGAGTCAGACTTCACGTGTAAGCCTGTCGCGTGATAAGTACCTCTCGAGCCGGCCCAAGTCATCTTGCACCCCCCTCCTTCACAACTGTTATACTCGCCAACTAGTGAGCGCGTTACATTGCATTTAGTGAATTCGTAATGGCTCTTCCGCATATATATGCTTTGATTCAGATTCATTTTATTATTACTGCTCAGAACCCGGACTTGTGAACTGACGTTGTTTGCCGCCAATTTGCCTCATTCACGCCTTCATCGACCAGCGGTTCACTACAGAGGACTTGCCAGCCTCCAAACTACACTCTCTTCATGATTGAAAACCGAATAGCAGTCTGATCCAAGTCTCCCCGCCATAAGCGAAGACAAATATCCACAGTGGGCCACAGCCCCGAAACTCTCATCCGGAGCCAACGTACAAGTCCGTCATATCTTGCCCTGCCACTACACGTTCTTTGCGGCCTTTATCGGCCTTAAACCAAAAGAAAAAAATCAAGCTGGAGGACCATCGCCACCGTTGGCCAAGCTTACATAACCTGCCTCCACCTCCTGACGAACGCCCCTTCAAGCGGCCTAGGCTGGCCTTTAAACGCTGTATGGAGCCGTCTTCTGGCAGCCCTAGTTCTGCGAACCCCCATCGGTCGCATTTGGTACAGCCGCCTCGAACGACTTCAGCTGCAAGCACCTACGAGCATGGCTCTGTCGATAGGAAGGCAGGGGATTCGCTGAGGAGAGGGCATAGTGACGGAGATATGCTTACAGGAGGCTTTAATGGAAGGAGTGGTATACCCACTGAGCCTGCATCAGCAGATAGGGAGACATGGATGGACTTTATAAGGCAGCCACCAAGTGCTAGACAAGAATCTGTGAACCGTGCTCAGATGGCCGCCAGCCGAGCTGCGATCATGGCTTCAGATAGAAGGCGGAGGCTGGCTGAACATCACGAGGACTATACGAGGAGGAGATCGTCCAGTACTCTCTCATATGTATACCCTGGGAGCAATCATCCAAGGCAAAGCTTTACAGAGGCAACCAATGAAAGGCCATCCATGGGTCCCTCCAGCACTTCGAACAGCCCACCTATGCAAGCTACACAAGGATCTAGAGAACGTCCTCTACCTCGACCGCCGAGTATAGAAACACTGCAGAATCGCAGGAGCCAAGATATTGCGCTCCCAAGATGGCAGCCAGATGCTGAGGTGTCGAAATGCCCAATATGTGGTAATGCGTTTACAATGTGGTACAGAAGGCATCATTGCAGAAAGTGTGGTAGGGTTGTGTGTGCGAACTGCTCCCCACATCGTATTACGATACCAAGACAATTCATTGTCCATCCTCCTGAAGACGCCACGCCAAGTCCGACTATGGCAACAAACCCTGGGATGCAAATCGTGGACCTGACTGGGGATGGGAACGGTATGGAGAGAGGAGGTCCCAGTGATAGACCGCAAAGTTCAGATTATAGGATTGACCCTGCACTTGGTGGAGGACAAGAGGTCAGGCTTTGTAATCCTTGTGTGCCTGATCCTAACCCACTACCACACTTGCCATACCCTTCCCCTCATGCTCTTCCTCATCTTCACCATGCTACAAGACTGGATACCATGTCTGCACAGCACCGTCTATCAGCAGCTGGACTTGATCGTTCAAGCACTGATCAGATACCAACTCTGACGAGGCGGATATCGTCAGTTCGGTCTGATTATCGCCCTCCTGATGCTGCGCTTGCCTCTATCAACAGAGCAACGAGTCGACGCCACAGTCAGGCACCGAACCCGTTAAATTCTCCTGTGTCTCCGCCGGGTTATTCTTCGCTCTATGGGTCAGCGCCTGATCAAACAGCTCATCAAGTAAGTTTGTCAATCAATCACTTGACGAAATACCCGTTAATACCACACACAGCGTCACGTGCAAGCACTCTTACAAAGTCACCCTTCGCACCGCCATCACGCATCAACGGGGAATGTTCCTAGCTCCTCGCACTACCGCCCCATGCCCAACTTTCACGCTTCAATATCTCGACCAGCTCCACAACCACAGCTCCGAGAGGAAGATATATGCCCAGTTTGCCACCTTGCTCTCCCGCCTAAAGGTCCCGACGGCTCTGAATTAGCTCAGGAAGCGCATATTAACTCATGCATAGAGAGGGCCTTCGCGTCCTCTGGACCTGGATCGAGCCATGCGCCTCCCACTCAAGTAGCCGGTGCGGCAAGCGCTACAACATCAGCTCAAGGCCCCGGCACGAGACCTATTCCTGCTGGACACCGCGGTTCTGCCGGATCAAACGATGCACCCTCCGGGTCCTTTCAACAGCGAAGGGCTGGTATGGTGGTGTACCCAGCTAGTGAGAAAGATTGCGTTGGCAAGGATGGAGAGGGAACGCAGGAGTGTGTGATTTGCTTTGAGGAATTTGCTGTTGGGGATGAGCTGGGGAGGCTAGAGTGTTGGTGTAAATTTCATAAGGTAGGCTTTGTCCAACTCTGTTAATACTTGGATCGACGAGTACAGGACTGACGAAAATGGTATTTAGGCATGTATACGTCAATGGTGGGAGTCAAGTACGAAGGGTCCTGGTTCTTGCCCGGTCCATCAACAAGGTACTTAAAGTCCGGCGTCTTTTTAACGAGTAAGGGGTTGCATATGTGCATCGCCCGCAATATCAGAAGGCGTTTCGGGAGGGATGCAATTGGATTATTTGATGCAAGAAGTCTGCTGGATGTAGGCTTGGAAAGTAGAAGAGTGCATTTGATGTATCTATCTCATGGTACCGTACCGTTTGGTTTCTTAATGATACTCCAATTCCGGTGTTTTGATCTTTTGTCGTAAAGGAAGTGAAGATGCTGCTCGGAAAGGGTAGGAATTGAAGGCGTCTACACTCGTCTAGGGCCATGAAGAGGCTATGGGTCAGGTGAGGTCACAACTGAATGCTTCCCCAGATGAAGCACAAGCCGGACCACTTGCTGCATCGATCTACCCACATTCATTACCCACGTTTGGTCCAGCTTCTCTTTATCTGAAAGCAGAGTAGTTCCCCGATTAAGTCAAGCAGCGATTGAATGCTCGCTCGGACAGCAACTATTGAGCAAGTGCTGGCTGAAATATTGGCACCCCTTAAACGCCAGTCCTTTCGACATAGAATAAACCCGCAATGAGCAATTCTATCAGATGACTTCCGCTTAGACATTTTCTAAGCTGATGATTCTTAACGATTTAGTCTTATTAGTAAGTTTATCTCTGTTGTAGTGGAAAAGTTCTGGTTCTATAAAAATTGGCTGTAATCCGAAGGGGTGCCAAGCTTACCTGGAAATGTCATCCCACTAGCGGTGGCGAACGCTTTTTTTCTTCCCTAAGGTATGCAAACCCCGCGCCAAGCTCCGATGCAGGCCTCCGAGCTCGTCACTCTCCCATCTATGTGCTCAATTGTCTTCCCCAAAGCGCATCACATTTGCCTCCTACAAGATGCTATTTCGAGATTTCTTGGTTTTTGCTGCTATTGGTCGACATCGTCTTTTAGACTTCTGTACCCAATCTGTCTTGCTCGTCGAATTTTGAGCCTGTCCCACCAACCGTACAGAGGGCGGGGTCGAGCCCTACCAAAGCTTCTTTAGCTGGCCCCATTCCCATTGACATTACGTTTTGAAGATATTCAACATGTCTCTTCATCGTGTCAGTTCCATGAGCTCTTACGAGCATGTCCGAGGCTCGTCTCCGGCCAGATCGGAGCACAAGAATATGTCTTTCAATCCAGTGGGCAAGTGGGTGCCACCTGCTGCAAAAGAAGAACCGATGGGAGCTTTCGAGGTTTCGAAAAGCAAGAGGATATGTAAATACTGCTTATACTCTTCCTACGGATCAACACTAATCCGGCTTCGTTGCAGTACAAGTTGCTCTCGCCGTTATCTACTGTCTACTCGCCGCTGGGGTCGTCTTTGGGTATGCAGCAATAAAACCCGTACTGGTTAAAGAGGGGGTCTACAGAGAGTTCTGCTCAGATGCAGAAGAAATGAAGCATGATAGGGAACGGACGTGCTATGAGCAGGAAATCAGGTACGCTGTTTCCGATATTAAGCCAATTCACAATCGCTGATCGCCGTATTCATCCAGACTCAACTTCATGTTCACAACCGCTGCCGTCGCCACCAACGTTGTGGCTCTTCCCGTGGGCACAATCCTCGATAAATATGGACCTCGAGTCAGTGGTATCATTGGTAGCATACTGCTCGCCATTGGTGCCATCCTTCTTGCATTTGCCACGCAACTTCCCTTCGACGCATATATACCTGGATACCTTTTCCTCGCTCTTGGAGGCCCCTTCGTCTTCATTCCGTCCTTCCAACTTTCTAATACATTCCCACAGCATTCTGGCCTCATCCTTGCGTTACTGACAGGTGCTTTTGACTCATCGAGTGCCATTTTCCTGGTCTACCGACTCATATACTCGGCTTCTCATGAACAGTTCACCCCGCAAGAGTTCTTCTTAATCTATTTGATCGTACCGATCTTCATTTTTCTTGTACAAATCTTCATCATGCCCGCCGAGTCTTACAAGACCGTTGGCGAGCTCATCACACAGGCGGAAAACACTACTACCGAGGACGAGTATAATGATTACGGCACTGAAGACACAACACAAAGGCGTCAATTGCAAGAAGTTCGCCGTCAGCACCGTGAAAGCGTCGTTTCGGAGATGACATCTCTCTTAGGCAAATCAGGTACCAAGCAGCAGAGAGCTGAGGAGAAGAAGAAGAATATCAGTGGCGTCTGGGGCGCTCTACACGGCCGATCGGCCCTTGAACAAATCAAATCGCCTTGGTTTGTTCTGATTACTGTCTTCACGGTGATTCAGATGACAAGGATTAATTACTTCGTTGCGACTATCAGGACTCAGTATGAATACATGCTGGATAGTTATTCTCAAGCTGAACTTGTGAATCATGTCTTCGATGTCGCTCTTCCAGCGGGTGGGATATTATCTATCCCATTCATCGGACTCGTGCTCGATAACTTTAGCACTACCTTTGTCCTGGCACTTCTTGTCACAGTAGCCACTACCATCGGTATCCTCGGCGTCCTTCCGTACCTTTGGGCTGCCTTCGCCAATATCGCCCTTTTCGTCCTGTATCGTCCACTTTACTACACTGCTGTGTCCGATTACGCAGCAAAAGTGTTCGGCTTTCATACCTTTGGGAAGGTCTACGGCCTCATCATCCTCACCGCTGGTTTGCTGAACCTTTCGCAGTCGGGGCTCGATGCTTTGACGCATAAGGTCTTCCATCGAAATCCTCTACCGGTGAACTTGGTCCTACTCGTCGCTGTCGTCATCGTTGGCACGATATTGGTTGGCTTCGTTTGGTATCAGTCAAAACACATGAAAAGAGATTACCTTGAGGAAGAAGCCGAAGAGGCACCAGACACGCCGATGCCTGCTGCTACCACTACCAATGGCAGTGCATAAAGATTCAGAAGCTACGTTCTCTTACATGCAATTTTTTCCCCGCTTAGCGTTCAATTTTGCTCATTGGGAGGCTTTGTCGATTATGCATATACCCAATCCACTACTTCGTTGATTCTAAATATCGAGTGATGCGGCATGGCGATGGCGTTACAAAAGCGAATCGAGCTTGATGTTCTATTGGAGTATTTAATGTATCTTGTATGAAAAGACTATTATCTAGATGGATATTTGGAGTCAAGCTTGTTTGCACTATGTCTTCTTCACTACCTTACACCATTCCAGCTACATCCATTCGTCTCAGTCATTTCAGCTCCACAATTCGTCAATCTCATGAGCCTTCAGCTGCGACATTTCCACGATTATTGTCTTGCTCGAATCTCTACTTATCATAGTTGATACTTCTACTATTGCTCAACTTGAAAACTATATCTTAGTCCTTATCCACATTTACCTTTCATACATGTCCCAGCAACATAGAAGAGATATCTTTTACCTTTGCTAGCTTTCACTTCTGAATAGGCAAAACATCACTGCATTCATCAAGGTCTCGCACCTAATAACGTTTCCGTCCCGAAGGAAGCTCATCACTCAATACCATATAAGGAGCCCTTTCCATTATTTTGATTTCTTTTATTTCTTCAGCATCCTTACGTGGTGTGATATATGTATATATAGTATATTCAGAATCAAAGTTGACATGTGATCGCCCGTTGACTAGATTTGTTGCCGCGCTAACGCTGCTTTCGTCGTCTTACTCCTCTGTACTCCCTCCGTGCTTCCCCTGTGTTCCCCCTCTCATATAGTACGGGAACAAGGCCATCTCTTTGGATCTTCCAATCTTGCAATGATCCTTGCCTCCTCCCTTTCCGAAAACCACCGACCCCCCATCTCCAGCCATTCTGCAACTATCTAATGTGTGTTTGTAGCGTATGCCTGTCGACTTGTCATTTGACGACTCTCACCTTGTAACGGCCATTGTCTGTTCGTGGCTGTTACTGCTTGATGCGCCCTCGGTACGTCCTTTCCTTGATGGTTTTCGCCGTAAGCTCCTAGAGCAAGGTCAGTTATCTGATAGTTTGCACTCCTTATATTCTCTTGGATTTGATGCTTTCCAAGTAATCCAAAGCTGTAAGAATTGGGAGCAGCAGCATAA
The DNA here is from genome assembly GCA_002927785.1 of Cladonia uncialis. NCBI lineage: Eukaryota > Fungi > Ascomycota > Lecanoromycetes > Lecanorales > Cladoniaceae > Cladonia > Cladonia uncialis. The sequence continues at coordinate 13,102 of NAPT01000190.1, read as the reverse complement.
TAGAAGGCAATATTTGGCCAAAACCCCAGTCGTGCTCAGGGTTGTCGTTGTTCTGAAATGATCTTTCCGGTCGGTACTGAGGATTTGCCACGACTATATGCGCATTGGCAGCACGCGCTGTGGTGATATCGTAGATGTCCCACCAGAGAGATATAGCAGACTGAGCAGGGAGCAGTCTGCATGACGCCGGGATGAATACAGCGAATGCCAGAAAAATAACGCATACCACGGTTTCTATAATTGAAAGTAACGCCTTGCCGAGACGATTTGCAACTGAGCTGCTTCTGCAGATGTCTTTGCTGTGGTGTATCAAAGAACGCAGGCAAGCGATGATCAGCTCTTCAAATATATCACTCCAATTGCGCCCGAATTCCCATATGTTTAGATAAAGGGGAATGTAACCCAGAGGCATCCAGACGAGCGACCAGATAATCCAATGTTCATGTTCTCCAGGAATGATAGTCCCATTCTCAAGACAGTGTGGAGTTTCCGAGTTCCATCGTCGGAATCTTTTAATTGCTGCGTAACTCCAGAATTCCCATAGACCAATGGTAAGCAATAAAAGTCCCAGTCTGAATGCCCAGTTATGCTCGGTTCGAGGCACCAGAATAATACTTGCTGAATGGCCTGTCAGGCATATGTCGGCTAACGAGCGAGCAGTGAAGATGTGGTACAGCGGCGTCTCGTCGTCTTTATAGATATTAACAAGGGAAGCAGTAACAATCGCAAGCCCGCTAATCAACTGGCTATCTCCTTGCATGATAAGTGTATCCCGAAGCACTGAGATCCACCGAGGATGCTTGTCTGATACTTGTAGACGAATATGCGGTGTATAGAAGACGTAGATCCAGAGGAGCAAGAAGGCTGAGGAGCAGGAACGGATGGTGAGCCCTGCTACTGCACCAGTACTAGGACTGCGTCGACCCCAAATTTCCCAGCATGACGGCGGTGCTGCTAGTCACCGCCGGCGATGGCGCCCTTGAGCACTAACCACAAACTAATTTGGTGGCCACTAGCTTTCTTTGCTTCATTGGCCTCCGAACGCCTTTCAACATTCATTGTAAAAGTCGAGGAACTCGGCGATTTGGCCATTGTAGTAACCTCGGCACATGCGGTGACGGTATTGTGATAGCAGTTACGAGGCGAAAGTGATAAAGGAGTAAATTTGTGTCTGCACGCTGAGCCACTGTTAGTTCTGTTGGTGAGTCAATAAGGCTGGCCGCTTTGCTTCTCATCATAGATACTCGAATAATTGACACAACCAGGGATCAATTGGTTGGTAGGTAGAACGCAGCTGAGATTACGGACAGAAGTTGTGGAGAGAGGTCCACGCCATTTAGAGGCACTATTGGGGCACATTTACCTTTAATTGTCAACGATTCCATCAAATCTCGAGTCATCGCCGCTTCCGCATACTACTCGAAAAAATTCAGCCATCTCATGGGTTTTAACCACCGGAAATGGCTCTGTTCAAGTATGAGCCGCTTGAAACGCCATCTACCCTTCGTATGGTTCTGATCTCACCTACCGACGATTCTAGGGGTAACGAGAAATTGCAACTCATCTTACAACACAGAGAGTTCTCGGAAGTTCGCAAGCGCTACTACGCGCTCTCCTATGTCTGGGGTAACCCTGACAAAGTACACACAATAGGCCTCAATGGGCAGGATTCTTAAGTTACTGACAACTTGATGTTTTTTCTAAGACGGAAGCGGACAGTCGCTCTCGCTTTCTGGATAGATGCTATTTGTATCAATCAGGATGATGAAATTGAGAAAAGCGAACAGATTACCCGGATGCGAGAGATATATAAGAACGCGTCCTTGGTGTATGCCGAACTTGGACCTGCTTCTGAGGATGAGCAGGCTGTGTTAAAGAAGATGGAGTACTTATCGATGTTTGTTTGGGACGAGATGCAGAGGATTAAGACAGAAGGTAAAACAAGAGTGACGCCAGAAAGCATCCAGCTTCCTCCGGAATTTGGCGAGCCATACAATGCCCAGATGTGGGAAGGTCTGGGGAGCTTTTTTGGTCGCCCTTGGTGGAGACGAGTGTGGATCATACAAGAGGCTACCGCCATCAGCTCAAAGCATACGCATCTTTTGTGTGGAGAGGTAGAGGTGCTTCTAGTGCATGCTTTCGGTTGCAACGTTGCTGTGGGAATAGTAGACCGTAGACAACTCTGGGGGGACATGCCTGAGCCTTCAATGCAGGGTTATGTCGTCCAACGGATGAGTAGTATCCAGAGCAAGCGAGAGAGGGAAGTGATGATACCTCTGTTAGACGTTCTAGAAGACTTTCGAGGTCTTTTGGCCACTGACCCGCGAGACATCGTTTATGCGGCACTAAACATCGCGAACGATGTTGGAAAAGGCGAAATCCAGCCCGACTATAGGGCATCCGTTGCCAATGTGTACAGAGCCGTAGCGGTCCATTATCTGAGGAATATTGTTGAGCCGCTGAAAATTTTGTCTTACTGTGGAACAAGGTTCCAAACCCTGGATTTCCAGGCCGGCTGGGCGTCTTGGGTACCTTCCTGGCAACATAGATATCCACGTTCCATTTTGAGTAATCGCATCGCTGCAGAGGATGGATCAAAGCGTCCGGCCTATAATCCTTGTGGCATAGCGCCATTCTCAGCTGAACTATATCCCATTCGAATGGAGGATAACGTGTTGCTGATACACGGATTCCGGATCGACCGGATTTCTTCACTGTCAAATCCATGTGTATCGCGGTCCATACGCGATGGTATTCGACTTGTAAATAGCTGGATTCCCAAGGGACCAACAGCACTTTATCCGACGGGAGAAACGATTTTCGATGCATTTCTGAAAACAGTCGTCGCGAATATGTCTAACGCCAAAGACAATCCACAACGCGGTGGTAGGGCGCATTGGGACATTGAAAAGGGTTATTTTGCTGCTGGGGACTTTGGGAGAGAAGGCGAGCACGTGTTTCGTTACGCTCAATGTCGCCGTCTAGCGTACAGCATGAATGGATATATGGCGTTAGTTAGCCACCAAGCAAAGGAGGGAGATCTATTATATGCACTCTTCGGAGGTTCGGTACTGTACGCGTTGCGACCGAAGGGAGATCAGTTCATATTGGTTGGCGAATGCTATGTCCATGGGCTGATGGATGGGGAGGCTATGCAATTTCTGGAAACTGGACAGGCGGTAACAGAGGTGGTCTCTATAATCTGAAAAACATGTTTTCCATAAACGGCTGAATAGGGGGCAAATTAGTAATTTTATATTTACGAAAAGCCGAGCCGACTGCGGCCTGTCCCCACAAACCATCAGTGGCGGTGCTTATCCGATTGGAAATATCTCCCCAAGATCTATGCACACAGATGCTCTGCTTTTTCCACTGCCTAGACTGCCTGCACTGCTGCTACCTTACTGCATGCAGATGTATAATAATAGTGAAAGACTCCGACCATCAGTAATTTTACCCTGAGGACGCACCCGGTAGGCTTCCCGCCAGTAGAACTATGTTTCCATTTGTGTAGGACTCAGGGGCTCCAGCTGACGAGCACTCGTAGCGTAATCCCATTCCCTACAAACAGATCATGGTGCCATCTACGTTGTTTGCTGAAAGATGCTCTGTAGCCAAAAATTGGCTTGAGGACTGTGAGAATAAACATGAGGAATGTATAGAACATGCCCTTGTGTTTGAGAATGATCACAGGTCGTACCTCCCAACCAGATTTATCGACCTTCAGGGCCTGGCAGAATCTGAGTCTGTTTGCCTTGTAGTCCATAGTCGTCCGGGACCTACCTGGGGTAGGTATGTGGCATCGAGCCATCGTTGGCCGACAGGGTCTTGCTCATGGGTGACCACGCAGGAGAACCTGCGCGCGAGGATGAACAGACTCTCAATGTCGGATTTGCCACAGACACTTCAAGATTGTATTTATGTCGTGAATCAACTAGGCATCAGATATCTATGCATTGATTCTATATGCATAATCCAAGACTCGGCGGCGGACTGGGAAATAGAGTCATCACAAATGACAGATATTTATGGTGGTGCAACAATGACCATCTTTGCAGATGGTGCGGCAGATGATAATGCAGGGATGATCGGCCCTCGAGCAGATTCTCACGAGTTCGGACCGATCTCTAATGACGGCGGCTCTTTTGAAAGACTGGTCAATCGGTCTTTGCTCCGTACAAGGGCATGGATCTTCCAGGAGCGATTTATGTCTCGCAGGATTCTGCACATCACTTCTGAGCAGATGATGTGGGAGTGCCGAAGCTGCCATATTGCGGAATCTGCACCCTCATTGCCGCAAAACGGCACACCATGGCTCGAGGGATTAGTGAAGACTCTTCGAGGAGTTATACTGAGCCAATCCGCGCTGATGGAATACTGGCCTAGACTTGTCGAAGAGTACATCCAGCGCAGATTGACCTTCGGCAAAGACAAGTTTCCTGCACTATCCGGCCTGGCAAAATACATCGCCACTCGGACCAAGGACAGTACCTCGGAAGACTATATAGCTGGTATGTGGAGCGAAAATTTGAAGACTGACCTGCTCTGGGAATCTTCTTGGGATGACCCAGATCATCTTCCAAAACGGCCTTCGAAGTGGCGAGCGCCAACATGGTCGTGGGCATCCATTGACGGCCCGGTTGTGTACTCAAAAGCGGACACAATTCTCCAGAATGATGAGGATTTTGAGCCCACCTATGGAGGGGTGGGGACCCACAGGTTAGACTTCATGGCCGAGATCCATATGGGCAGATCACAGCTGCAAGCCTATTGCTGAAAGGCGACGCGCGTTGGGTCAAGGTCTCTAGGCCTTCAGAACCCTCCGTGCTCCAGTCGCAATGGGAGGTATATTCAACCAGTGAACCAACAAAACGCATTGGAGTCTTTACCCAGGACGTTGAAGGTGGAATACCGCTTGATGGCATAGCAATGTGTCTACGAGCCGCCCACTCGGACACTCTTGGCTCTATCTGTCTGATTTTGGCGCCTGTGGAGATTGGTGGTTAACCGGCTAGCATTTTCTACCGACGCATTGGCACTGGCTCTTTGTGACCAGCCGTGGATGATGAGGCAGATTGGGATGTTCTGGATTTTATTCTGGAAGATCTCGGCCAGTATCCGCCCAACCATATACCTTCTTAGTCTTCTGAAGTCACAATATCGAACGAACATTTTGCTCTCTTCTATCCTGCATGAGCATACGATGGTAGTACATGCACTTCTTTCAGGACTGATTTTGACTTATGCTTGGTTTTTCGTGACCAATAACCAGCGATTCGGCGGCTTAGTCGATGGACATAGTGACAGGCAGCCAGCTCGACTGTACGAATATTACTTTATTCTTCCTCTCTAATCTGGAAAGTTGAATTCTCCCACTCTGACTCACAGATTAAATGGCAGTGAATAATTATTACAACTGTACATCTTTCTGTTTAACGGGAGTGATACCCCGATTTATTCTCATTCGGACTTCTAAATGGTGAAGTGATAGCTCTTCACGTTTGTACGTATAATTCGTAGTCTAAGATATCAGTAGATAACACCGCAAAAAAGTCTATGCATGGGTGTGATTAGCACGATCTTTACACGTGCCTCTGATCCGGAACTTACAGTCCTCCACCGACGACAGCGTAATTCGCGTACCACACCCTCCCATCAATTTTTCGGCTCGGATTGATTGACGGGTAATTCATACCCATAACAGGCCTCAAAGGCCAAGCGGGAGTCTCTAGGGGGCCCTACTCCCCGGAATTGGTTAAATTACAGCGCCGTCCATGCCTTAGACCGGACGACAGCGTCCGTCTATTCCTGCATTAACCAATGAGTATGGAATAGACCATAGTTTTGATTCCTCGCTTTAGAGGCTAACGCCTTGAAGAGGAGGGAGATTTGCTTCACGACGGGACAAGCGTTACCAAGCTTTTTGAAGTAGAAAACCAGTGACGGAACAGAACGGTCGTATGCTCGGAGGCCTGATTGAGATAGAATTTTCTATGGCGGTTACAACGCGGAGTCAAAGATAGTAGTTTCATGAGTATGTCATTGCAGTGAGCTCTATTTCGGGGCAATCTCAACTGTTCCGCCAACTGGGTTCCCTTCTTACTCAACATCTTTAGGATGAAGAACCAACGCCCTAACCTCAATGCCCTTCCTTGGACTCTTGGCCCCACAATCCAGAAACGCACTGTGCGGCGTCTTCCTAGCCTTCCCATCCAAAACACTAGATCAACATCGCCTCCTCAGGCGTCTGCTCCCGAAGATAAAACCAACGATGTCTCGTATTTGGCTTCACGATAAGAGTCTCCACGACATGACCCGGATAGCTCAACTGCACGGGCAAAAAATCCTCGTCGAACGCGGACGTAGCGTCTGCGACTCCGAGCGGGGCTTTGCGGAGGGGTCTGATGGGCCGCCAGACGTTGATGATTTGGTAGCGGCCTTTTAGGGGGCGCAGGGCAGGACGCAAAGAGGTGCTTGCTCTCTACCAATGACATTCGACTGACAAGCCAGATAAAATAGTAGACTCGTTTCAAATAGGCCAGGTCAGGGTTCTGTATTTGGTTTTATAGACCGTCTTTTAATCATGTCTTCATACCGAACTACGCCTACGCGATTCGATTCATCAATCTGGTCGATGCCGATTCTGAGGCTCTGCACACCATCGTCTTTCATTTTGCTCTTAACTTCATCATCAATCTTCATGGACGCGATTGCCAAGTACGCTTCAGTCTCTGATGTCACTGCCTGTGACACGCTTTGCCACGAATTTCCCAGCATAGAGTAACGTGTTCCGTTCAGGAACATGGTTACAATGATGCCCAGGAGTATAAGATGCACTAGGAGAACAGTCGCAACTGCCACGAAGCCTCTGTAGCGCTGCGGTGTGTTAGAAGTGACAAATTGCGTTTGGCTTATTGGAGCCTTGTTATCAAATTGTCCTAACTGATCGTAGTAGGCCATGCTGGATAAAAGTGTGATCAGCGACTGCAGAGCGAAGGCAATAGACCCGCCGCTCTGTACTATCTCCTGGAAAAGCCAAATATGCATGAGATCAGGATCCAGCCATTGGAAAGACATATTGGAGGCATGATCCGGTGTGAGTCCTTCCCACAAGAAACCTGTGTAATTAGGGTCGTTGCCTTCACCCTTTGGTCCGCCAAGATTGGCAAAATCTCGCATGTATGGCTCCACAGGAGGAATTTCTGACTGGTTTGCAGCCCAGTCTTGCTTATCCAGCCTCAGCACGCCGCGTTGTTCTGGCGACAATGTATTACCATATTGGCCGTACTGTTCCCGCAAAGCATCGAAGGTGTAGATTGACGAATCGAAATCGAAAACTGGTGTAGTCTCCGTGCGATTGGCTGTACTGGAGATCTTGACCGGCAGATCCGCTGTATCGAAACTTGAGTAGCAAAGGGTAACGCTTAGGACCAGCGCACCATTCGAGTAGATAAGGTCTAACCACTCGCCACTGGTACTGTATTGGGGTGGTTTTACGCCCGAACCAGAGCTCGAAGCTTCGGTAACAGCTCTCCATGTCGAGGAAGCTCCTTTGGTAATGTTGACCATCAAATATGCCGTCCCATACGAGGTAGATGATTCAGAAAGATCCAGAGAATCATTTGGCCCTGGGAGGGTTAGATTGCTCTTGAATTCGCTCACTAACCCGCCGGCGACCGAGAAGGTTTCGGATGAGCATTCTCCAAGCTGACAAAGAGTGGTTCGCCACTGGTTGGTAAGATTTGTGTCACTACCCTCATTTTCGGAAGGCGCAATGCAGAAGAAGGGTACAGATGCATTGTAGACACTTTCGTACCCAGACGCATTTGCCCAAGGAACTAGGCTGATAGTAACATTTCCGAGGCGTGGCGTCGCTCGAGTAGCACGGACAGATCCTGTGAAATACAGCGAACCGTCCAAATCTGCTTGTACAGTCTCCCCTTCTAGGTTTGGCAGCTGACAGGTCACGCGAGAGTCTAGGACTGTAGTTCGACCATCGTATCTATATGTATCCTCTCGGGCTTGGGCTGAGGAATATGGTAGGAAAGCTCTTAAAGTGAGCCCAGTGTCGCTGACACCATCTTCGATGAAAGGCGGCTCAGAATACTCAGCAAACGTTGGATAAACCGAAGCTTTGCGTGACCATGAAGTTCCCCGAGAAAGAACGCGGGATTGAGGGATATTGGTGTAGTTTGGGGTAATATAGGTGAACCCGAAAGCAGTTTCTGATGATTTAGAGTAGCCAGGAATAGGTTGCAGTCCAATATCGCTGGTCAAAATTATCGTTATAACCTGAATGAAGGCCAAAATCTTTGTCTCGAGTAAGATAAGGCATGGAATAGTGAAGCTCGAACCTTTCATGGCCTTCCTACTCCGGAGTTGCTTCTTGCTTAGGCTCAGTAGTTTGCCGCTTCCGAGTCCGTTACGCATCATGGTCACAGAAGCAGCATTCTGAAGCAGGACTTCGCCGCGTTCTAAAGCGAGGGCCGCTAACATAGCGCCGCCGATGCCTATTTGGAAGTTGACTGCTTGCTTTATTGCCTCAGCAAGTATAGTGACGCTCTCTGTTAGCCAGTCGCGAACGATTATAGCATGCCAAGTACGGTTATTGTAGCTAGCGAACCAGAGAAACCCCGTGAAGGAGACGGCGCCTAGAATTACAGCTGTGCCCAACATCAGAATTGCAATAGCCATCTTCCCGAGCCGTTTCACCCAGGGGGGTCTGGCTATCTCAACTATTTCTATGCTAGCCGCCTCTGCTGTGGGTGACTTTTTTTGAATGGGGCTTATAAGGCTTTCACACTCCTCTGTTGTAATCCTTCCATTTCCCTCGTTGCTTGTAGAGACTTCAATCTCGCTGTGCGTATGGTCCATCGTATGCATCTCAATTTCAGAGTGGTCTTCGCTGGGGGCGTAAGGTTGGCCAGATCGTGCGTCCAGCCCGCTAGAGGGGTCCAGGTTCTGATGATCATCCTCTAGCAGGCCCAAGTCTCTGATGGCACTGACTTTACTTCTTCGCGGGGTAAAGGAGACCGACACGACATCCGTCGATTGCTGTCGAGACATTGTAGAGATGAAAGTTGCTGTTGGACTTCCACAATCACGCGTGTGACTCGCGGCGATGTAAGAGAATGCGGCATAAGTCATGCATATAGGGACGAGGTCTACTGAGGGCGTATTGCTATGTACGCCGTAAAACTTGTTTATTTACCACAGTGGGACTTAGAATTTTTCAGAAATCTCGCCTGCCAAGAATCCCCTATATGCATGACTTATGCCGCATTCTCTTATAGCATGCCCAGAATCGGCGGTGTCGGGGGCGCCGGTGAGTGGCGCATTATAGTCATCACATCTTCGGTATATTCCGTGACAGGTGTACCACAGGCAGCTGGTCTTTGTTATTCTGTCTTCCTGAGCGTAAATTAGAACGGACACCAAAGCAACGTTCAACCAGCCAAAAGAGTAGTCGAAGACTATGAAGCTTGCTGCTGCTATCATACTCGCCACCGGCTTGGCGTAAGGCACCAACAACTCCCTCTCTCCATTACACGCTCGAGACTGACCACCGAGAGCAGTAGATTAGTAATTGCTGCTGACTGCTCGAACAATTACTTCAGCTGCCCCAACACCTCAGGCAACTCAAGTTATTGCGAAGGCGACAGTTTATCCAGCAATATTATCATACGTTGCATTGATGGATGTCCACAAGCTGGTAACTGTAACGATGAGTGGGTTATAAGATTGTACAACTCGATATATAGGCAGCAACTGAAAAGATAACAACAGTCTTGCTGAGGTTCCGCCCATCGGCGACAAACAAGACGCTCTTTGCTGGCAGGAAAGCGCAAATGCCGGTAACGCAGCATGCACAGTCGACTGCGTCAATGTCACTGCACTGAATGGAACCGTCTTTTATCCAGTAGTACGGCCCCAACTTTGACCTACATTTGGAGCAAGGCTCGTACTGACCCAGATAATCACAGGGTTGCGACTTTCAGCTCAACAATTCCACGAGCGCACCTTCTAGTACAAGTCTCCCACAACCTACCAGCACCAGTACACCACAACCGCCACCTCTATCTACTACCACACCGTCCGGTGGAGGACTGGTATACCACGCTGGAACAGAAACAGCGATGTTCCTGGGCTTCATGGCGTTCTTTCTGTGAAATTTTACGCCTAGACCACAATTTTATATATACAATACCGGCGAAAGCACTGCCGGTCGTAACGCCGCGGTAGTCGATGCTTAGAGCGTGAGACAACGCACATGTCCTAGAGGAGGTCGTGGGAAGTGAGGTCTTGCTCTAAGCATTGATCCCTGGCCTGGCTTGCCCGAAGGTTGCTGCCGTTCCGGGCCGTGTCTCGGGTTGCATTTCTCAGCCGTTTTCTATTTTACATAGCATGCGCTAATATTAAGTCACTGTTATTCCGGCACGGACTTGGCGTCAAATTCCGATATGATTTACCTACCTTCCCCACTGGTGGTTAGTAGAGCAAAGACGATGGAGAATCCATTGCCATTACCCTCAACCTCACCCTCGCAGATCCTTAATATCCTAGATATCTCTCGCTATTACACAACTTGAATACTCACTATCACACCTCAGCTCACACCCTATTTACCCATCAGAGGTGTATTGTTCCAAGAGGTGAGCTCGGTAGTAGGACCAAGAAAACGCCCGTGTTCAGACCGCCTCGTGTCTGTTAGAGACACTCTGGTCTTACTAAGCCATTAAGATCGTGCGGATCCAGCAGCGAGGGAGCAATGGGAGCAGAGGGAGAGCACGAGGGAACAGCGAGGAAGCATATTAACAAATCCGGCTTTAGCGCGCGATCATAGGTACGATACTAAAGTCTGTAGGGGATCACGTGTCAGCCTGGGTTCGAGAAATATATATACATATATACAAAGGCTGAGGACCTCGCTCCTAGACCGTGCAAGGTCAAATCTGGCCAACTGATTTCACTGAAATCAGGCTACAATTCTGGTTTCCCACTCCCCTAAAGAGTTTAAGTGCTTCCAAGGTATGTCAATGACATTCAATATATGAGGCCACTGACTTCTCCCACAGACAACCTGCAACAAGCTAACATAGCCACAGAGACTGAACCTGGAGGCCTCTTGTCCCACTCCGAGATTTTCGTCGAATATATTGATAGTCAACGTCTGCATTACTCGCTTTGGGGGCGGTGTGAGACGCTTTCGGAGATCGATCAATGGCACGGCATGGCAATGGAAATGAGAGGTCTGTAGCAGCAAAGCCTAGCTAGCTTCCACAACTCTTTATCACGATTCACAGGCTCTATACATACTTAAATATGCATGTCGCCATGTACCAGCGGGCTTCGCTCGTCCCACGCGATCTACCCATTTTTGAGCGCTAGAATCATCATTGCAATCAGCCTCGAGTCCACGCACCCTCAATGAAGAAGATCTGTTCCATATTTGCCCAGACATCGGTACGGAAATCCCAATCCTATATTCGTTACCGCACGTGGTCAAGAGTCTAAATAGCTTAAATCTCACTTACCGCAGCCACCATCAATAACATGAGAGCTCTCCGGAGGTAGAGATAAGCCTTTTATCACCCCGTGAATGAATATCGACAAAGCTATTTCGTGGCAAAACCCCACTGATCGGTCCCACATATCAGAATTTGTTCCAAAGTACTGTTTTTCTTTGGTATTGTGATCAGATGTCTTCAAGACCCGTATCATCCATGGTGGATACTGCCACAGGTAGCATGTCAGAAAATACATGAGAAGACTAAATCCAAGAGCATTATACTACCAAATCAAGCTAAGTGGGAGAATATCGGATTCCCTTATCCGAAAAGTGTGCAGATGGCGGTTTCAGCCATGTGATCAGCGCACTGCGCTGAGGTGTTATTCCAAAGACGAACCTCAAAGCATCAGAGAAAGTAAAGGTCACTAATATCCTTATTCGCGGATGCAAGGCTAACCAGCCGGCTAGCTACGGAGAATTAAGTTGACAAATCGCATTATTTACTTACTCCCCTCGAAGAGATCTGTTGGACATCCCTATCCCATCCCTATCCCATCCCATCCCATCCCATCTTCGGAAAAAAGAGAACGGAAGAGGGTAAACTACGGAATATTCATACAAAACGATTAGTTATATCACAGGGAATGTGCAAAGTCTTCAAGGGCTAAAGCAGAAACTATGCTTCTTCAAATATTCCTATTTTCAATGCAATTCCCCCCCAAACCCATCCTCCTGCATATTCTTAAGTGCTAAAAGCTCTATCTATCCACCTCTGTACATACGCTTCATATACCTTATTCCATTCTCTCTCTGCAAGCATAGAGCATACATATACATACAAGGCAGTTGTGTGCTACGGTTAATGAACTTTATTAGAAAATGTCAACAGCACAGAGCAGCATCTGAAATTAGGAGCTTGCTGACCCAATCTTTGCTTTGTAAGGAGGTGTTTAAGATGGGACTAACAGATATTCACTCTTCATACAAAACTTCTGCTGCATGCATGCATTCCGTTCGTTCTTTTATCTATCCCCATCACTTACTAATACGTTTGAAATCTCTCGCATTCTGGGTCCGCGTTTGAGCTCTGAGAGGCATGAGGGAGGGCAGTTGGAGATTTGATTAAGGGAGCAATCCCTTATAGATATGTAATGGGAAAAGAAGACTTAAGTTTCCACACTGACATTTCTCATCTAAATAAGATAGCCGAAACATAATGCTACATCGCCCCTACCGTATCACAGACATCTTCCGAGCTGAAATACATAGTATGCACACCTAAGAGAATGATTCCCTTTCGCTGTGCCACATCCATCGTCTCCCTGCTCTCCCCCAACCACATACCGTCCTTCTTTACTCGGGTGGTCCCTGGAATGTCTTCGCAATCTCCGGCTGCCAGCTCAACCTGTCCTTCCCAAAGATCTCCGCCGCAACGGGGAAGTTCTTCGATCCCTGAAGCAAGCTGGTTCGCACAACGATCTTGTCGCCGAGGACGGTTTGGTGGTGGTATACGTGGGCGGTGCAGTTGGGACAGTAGTAGCAGTGGACGGGGTTGCCTGGAGGGGTGTTAGTTTGGGGGTATGTGGGTAGGGG
>NAPT01000018.1:0-98956 GCA_002927785.1 Cladonia uncialis | reverse complement strand
AATATAAATAACTTTATATAATATTTATATCTTATATAATTTAAAATCTAGTTTTATAAAGTTTAATATTTTCTTTATTATTTAAATTCTTTTTTTTTTTATTTTATTATTATTATTTATAATTTTTTAAAAAATAAATTATTATTATATATAAATATCTATTTAAATATATAGATAATATTATATAGCGTTATATAATTATTATATAAATATTAATATTAATATTATTCTAAAATTAAATAGAGATTAATAATAGAGTTTTATATATAATTAAATTATTATTTTAGTCTATTTATTAATAAACTATATATTAGCGAATAAATTATATATTAACGAATAGATCAGTCTATTAATCAATGGACTAGTCTATTAGTCAATAGACTGGATTAATTGATTAATTATTCAAAATTTGCGCCTCGACTAGAACAGGACTCCTGAGTTAAGCGTACTCGCTAGGTAATTGCTAACCCCGATGAAGGTCCGGTAAAATACCACTAAGCTACTTATACAGTTGAGGGGCTTTTGCATTAAACCAGTATCGAATTTCATCCCTACTTCTTCGCCGTAAACGCGCTCTTCCTTTCCTCATACTTCCCATTAAATGGTTTAATAGGCTTCTGTCCCTCCACGAAATCGAAATGTCCCGCCGCGTCTGCCAGCCACACATCACCCGGCCCCTTCGGCCCCTTCGGCGCTTTAGGTCCACCGAGGAAGTTCATCGGGAACCCTACATCGAATGGCACCGCACTATCGATATCATCCATTTCCTCATCACTGAGATTCAAGCTCAATGCCTCAATGTTTCCCTTGAGATGATCAATCTTCCTCCCACCAACGATGGGGAAGACATAAGGCGCTTTGTGCATTACGTATGCAAGCGCAACTGATGTGATGGCAGTGTTCTTCTTGTTGGCAATCTCCTCTAATTTTTCTGTCAGCTTGACATGTTTTTCGCTCGGGTCTCCCGTGTTCCTCCCGCCCTCGCCTTTGGCCTTCATCTCTTCTCGCTGCTTCTTGGTCTTAAACTGCCCTCCGCCAAGAGCTCCCCATGGAGCCAACCCCATTCCCTCAGAGGCACACATGGGAATGATGTCTCTCTCAAAGTCGCGGTTGGCGGCGCTCCATTGGCCCTGGTAGACGACGAATTGGCGTAATCCGTGGTCACGTGCGTACTGGTTTGCTTTGGAGACGATCCAGGCGGGTGTGTCGCTCACGCCGAGGTAGAGAACTTTGCCTTGCTGGACGACGGTGTTGAGGGATTGCATGAGTTCGGGGATGGAAGTTGTGAAGTCCCACCAATGGACGTAGAGGATATCGAGGTAATCGGTCTTCAATTTGCGGAGAGAGGCATTGAGAGACACGTGTAAGGATTTGGTACCATTGCCTACAAAAGCCGATTGGATGATGCCGTCATGGCCTTTGTACGCGGTGAAGCCGGTCGTGTATTTCGTCGCGAGGACCATCTGGTCACGAAGACCCGGCCGAGAATGGAGCCATTCGCCGATCCACATCTCGGACTGCTCGTTCTGGTAGTTGTTGGCTGTGTCAATGAAGTTGCCGCCTTGGGAATGGAAGTAGTCCAGCAGTTCAAAGACCGATTCCTTGGTCATAGCTCCGAGCATGCTGCCCCTTGAAGGTGTCAATTGACATTGCGTAGAAACAAGATAACTGAAAGGCAGGTTACCATGCTTCGCCAAAGTTCATTGCTCCGATACATAGTGGACTGACTTTGACTGCGGCAGAAGGGGAAAGAAGTCGATGTCTTCCAAGACTGGACTTTGGTGGTGGTGATGGATCCATAATGACACCCACTAATGCCTTATATGTATCTCGAGTGATAGAAACAACAACGACTCGCTCACTAAAGACAGGCCCATGAGGTTTATATGGTTTATATACGCAACGCGGCCTAATCACTTTCCGATGTTTACATCATCCTTGAATTCCTTAAGTCCATAAACCCGTTACAACCGCCGACTAAGATCTTGGCGCCGAAAAGCCGGCCTGGTAGGCCAATCGCATCTGCATTGTACCTCGCATGAACTCTCGCTCTGGTTTGGCAGCAGCCGCTTCTGCGGAGCGGACGGAAAAAGGTCGGAGTTTAAGTGACAGGCGCCGATCGTACGACGCTTCTTAGATGTAGTCTCTGATTATCATCCTCAAATTCTATCACTGCTGAATATATACAACCCAAGCTAAAGAAAGCTAGAGAGCTATGTCAATTACAGGAACTGCTCGCTGTCATATGCAACGTATTGGGGTATAGTGGAATGCGAGTGAAAAGACAGCTTGCCCATCCCGAACACTGGTGACAAGCTACTGCAGCTCGTCTTGGTGAAACTCCAAACACACGGCGCCATCTTTCCTGCCGTAGAAAGAACCCCTGAACGCCTGAAATGGGACCTATAGCATGCGCTCGTCGCGTAGGAAGCTCGTAGAATCGGAGAAGAAAATGCGTATGGTGGTAGGTGTTAAAAGCAGCTTTAGGGTCCGAATCCTTGTGGGGGACCACTCGCTCCGTTGTCCGACGAAGCGTCCCCTTCGATCGTCTGCTTCCAGTATTCGGGCAGGCAAACGCACACCAGCTAGTCCTTGTCAGCCTAGATACCAAGAATTGGTCACAGGAAATACTTTACCGGAAATGCTTTTAGCTCTCCACTTGGCGGTGGAGAATCTCTTCCAGATCCATTGGAAACTCCACTGTCTCTTTGCGCTTTGTGCTTCCCATCGTAATCTTCCGCTCGCTCATTCAGCCGGACACCAGTAGCCCAGCCATCGTCCCAGATTCCGACAACCTTAAGCATATCGCCTCGCTCTAGTTCAAACTCATCACCAGCGCGTGGTTGATATGCCCAAAGAGTAGCAACCTTGTCATTAGGATGGATCTCGTCCTCTGAGTAGTAATCTTTGAAGAAAGTAAGCTGCTCAGACTGTCCACTAGTGACACCTTCTGGTGAGGAAAGTTGGCCATCAGTATTCGAACTGGGGTCATCTAGAGCTCCTAAGACTGATTGGCTTGATAATGAGCCGTTACGCCTTCCTGCGGCTGGCACAGTCTGTTTTCGCGATTCCGGAGTGTCTTCATAGTAACCCTCTGACCCAGACGTGTCGCCATAGCGCTTGTTGGTGCCTCTAGGAGCACCGCCAGCCACTGCAGCACCGTAGGCAGCGTTGTCACTGGAACTGCCCTCCAATGCTGACATCCGGGCGACACGTCCTCCAGGTTGTGGCCCGTAGTCTGGCGGAAGCTCTTGGTTTCCTGCGTGAGGTGCAAATGCCATGGTAGGCCCAGACTTACGTGGGGGCGTCGGTTGATTGAAGACATTAGTCTGCCGTTCTCTACGCCGCCTGCGAAAGCATACGCAGCATAGTAATATCAGGCCCAGCAACAGAGTTGCTCCGATCACAGAGCCCACAACAATTCCAGCGATGGCGCCCCCTGAAAGACCAGAACCCCGGTTTGCCTTGGCTGCAGCCGCAGTCGCAGAAGGAGTGCTGGTCGCAGTTGTTGATGGAAATAATGGTGGCATGGAGGACAGTGTCGGCAAGGTTACGCCTTGACATCGACTGTTCACATTTGAACCAATACAGCACGAATCGGTGGCGTTCGGGGAGCTAGATGCGCAGTATCCGCAGAGACTTTGTAGGTTGGTAGCGTAGCCACAGTTGTTGGGTTCGTTCTGTTCTCCAGTAATACACGTTCCGCTTAGCGAGTTGCTAGGAAGGGCACAATTCGTGAAATCTGCCCGGATCTGATTTAAGTAGCCTGGACTAGGATTACTGCAAAGCTGGTTGTTGACAGTAATCTCCTCTTCGCTCGTCGCTTGTTGGGCCTGAATTGGGTCAGTATGAGCTTCGCAATGACATTCCACGAGACATACGCAGGATTCAGCACAGAGTGGTGGCGACTCCGCAGGTGAAAGCGAGCATGGTTGGATTGAGTTCTGTACAATGGCATTACATATTACGCTAGTTGTATATCGTGCATAAAGGTTCGTTGTATTGGTAAGGTTGATATTACTGCACCCAAGTAGCGTTTGGTATCTGTTTATTAATTTAGTAGCTCCCTTGCCTTTTCAGCGTCGCAACTCACTTCAACTGGACATAGCTCGAATTAACATATTGACTCAACTGAGAATCGAATGTCTGGGTGCTTGAAACGAATGCAAGAAAAGGGCTGCAGGTCGTTAGCATCACATTCCTGGGCACAATGCGGGTATTGCCATGGATATGCTTACTACAAGCCGACTAAAGTCGAGCCTGTTGATATGGATGAAGCATTGAAGGCCGGACATTGCGTTGAGCCCTTCAAAGGTATGCAATTCTGTGCTGCTGCCGACGATATTAAGGACAGGAGAGCCGCAAAGAGCGCTGTGGATCTGAACACCATATCTCTTTTCGTGCTCGGACGAACACTTCGTGGGCGGGTTGACGATCCCTTCTGGTCGGTACGGCGATAGGCCATGGTAGCCTTATACTGGGTGTACATCAACGCATTGTGTGGTACCGGCGTGGTTTCCCCCTCTTCTCTCAGCAATGAACCGTGCACTGTAAGCTATCGATTCGCTAGCTCTCCTCAAATCTGTCAATATTTCTCCAATTGCTGTTCGTCCC
Source organism: Cladonia uncialis (assembly GCA_002927785.1). Taxonomy (NCBI): domain Eukaryota; kingdom Fungi; phylum Ascomycota; class Lecanoromycetes; order Lecanorales; family Cladoniaceae; genus Cladonia; species Cladonia uncialis. Next base: position 94,342 of record NAPT01000018.1, on the reverse strand, counting down.
TGGTTTATAAAGCTGTCGTTGTCGATCGCGCAAGAGATTATGAAGACACAGGAATAAGAAGAGAAGAGTAACGAGCGACAGAGAGTTACGAGGGAAAGTGCAGCTGGGGCACGCACATACCAATTGGGGGAATCACAACACGATTGGTCTGCCGCGAAAGGGAAATTAGCAGACTAATTTCGCTAGCCTCCGAGCTCCCCAGGGAAGCTTTCCCGAAAGCGTAACCCTACCGAGTAATCCCAGTCGCACCTCCGACAGCTCTCAATAATTGGAGTCATTCGACTCGTTCCCTCACATTCTTCACTTCACACTCACAATGGACGAAGCAACGGCAGATAAGGTTGCTACACTCAGCCTAGGTCAAATGGAAGGGCCGGAAATTTCGAAGAACGCCCAAAAGAAAGCTGAGAAACAAGAGAAATTAGCAGCCCAGAAGGCTAACAAATCAGCAACAAACACCACAAAAGAAGCTGGCAGAGCTGAAGCAAAAAAAGCAGTCAACAAGCCTTCCAAGAAAGTCGAAGGAGCCGCGCTCATCGGCATCGATGTCGACAAAACCAAAGATTTCTCGGGCTGGTACCAGCAAGTTTTGACCAAGGGCGACTTCCTCGATTACTACGATGTTTCCGGCTGCTACATACTCAAACCCGCCTCATACTTCATTTGGGAGGAGATACAAGCCTGGTTCAATGTGAAGATCAAGGGAATCGGCGTAGAAAATTGTGCTTTCCCACTGTTTGTTTCAGAAGATGTCCTGCAACGGGAGAAGGCTCACATCGAGGGTTTCGCGGCCGAGGTAGCATGGGTTACTCATGCGTAGGTCATTATCTCGTGTTCTACTGGTGCTCCTCAAGTACTGACTTGGCGACAGAGGCAACACTCCTCTAGAAAAGAAAATCGCAATTCGTCCTACTTCGGAGACTGTCATGTATCCATATTATGCCAAGTGGATCCGAAGCCATCGAGATCTTCCTCTCCGTCTGAATCAGTGGAATTCGTAAGCGAGGCTGTTGTTGACAAGTGCGCTCGAGAATTCGACTAAAGTATTGCTAGCGTCGTGCGGTGGGAGTTCAAGCATCCGCAGCCATTCTTACGAACAAGAGAATTTCAGTATGAGTCCTCCCGTTTAATGATGCTTCAAATCCTAACCAAGCCCAAGTTGGCAGGAAGGGCATACTGCACACTTAAAGCCGGAAACCGCACAAAAGGAAGTTCGGCAGATCCTCGAATATTACGCAGGTGTCTATGAAGAATTACTTGCAGTTCCCGTCATACGAGGTCGCAAAACTGAGAAGGAAAAGTTCGGTTTGTGCACTTACACGGCTCGTAGTTTCGTGCAAGTGCTGACATGGAGGCTATCCAGCTGGAGCAGATTACACCGAGACAGTTGAAGGGTTCATAGCTGCAACAGGGCGAGGCATACAAGGAGGCACAAGCCATCATCTTGGACAAAACTTCAGCAAAATGTTTGGCATCAGCGTCGAGGATCCCTCCGCCAAAGAAGGCGAAAAGAAGCCGCCTCTCAACGTCTTCCAGAACTCTTGGGGGCTATCAACACGCACCATCGGCGTCATGGTCATGACTCATAGCGACAACCGCGGCCTTGTCGTCCCTCCGCGCGTCTCTAGAAAACAAGTTGTCATCGTCCCGGTAGGCATAACAGCCAAATCTACCGACGAAGAGCGAACCGCCCTATACGAAGAGGTGGATGCACTGGCAATGGTCCTAAGAGCGAACGACATCCGCGTCGAAACAGACTTCAGAGAAGGCTACTCTCCGGGCTGGAAATTCAACGACTGGGAGCAAAAAGGTGTTCCCCTACGCCTAGAATTTGGCCCCAAAGATTCAGCAGCCCACCAAGTCACCACCTCCCGCCGGGACATCCAAGGCAACAAAGGCACAATTGCCATCACAGAGCTTGCCTCCGGAGTCAAAAATTTACTCGACACCATCCAGAAAGACCTCTACGACCGCGCCGACAAGGAATTCAAATCCCATGTCAAGCACATAAATAAATGGGACGATTTTGTTCCAGCCTTAAATTCGAAAAATGTCTGCCTGATTCCCCATTGTTTAACAGAAAAATGCGAAGATGAGATCAAAGATCTTAGCGCGAGGAAAGAGGAAAATGACGATACGCCGCAGGACGAGCGTGCGCCGAGCATGGGTGCTAAAAGTTTATGCATCCCGTTCGATCAGCCGGAAGGCTTGGAGAAGGGGGTTACGGAGTGTTGTAATCCGCAGTGCAAGAATAAGGCGGAGGCATGGTGTCTATTTGGACGGAGCTATTGAGACATTTGAGGAGGGTTACAGGTGATGAAGTGATGTGATATGACTTTGTCAGCTATTTGGTATGGGCTGTGCACCATCCACTCTAGAGATAGGGGGACTCATGATCGAAAGACTAGAGGAACTAGAGCCGACAGCTGCTCCGCTCTTCAATGGTTACTACGTAGCTTATTGTTCGGAGCTATAAATTAGAAGGCAATCTCACGCCCCATCTCTCTAAGCGGCTTTCAGTCCGCGATATCTTTTGCAAGGTATCTCATTTCAGTTCTATCTTCTAAGGAGACATTTAACTCTCGGCCTTATTTTTCCACAAACAAATCAATGCCCATGCCCATCATCCCCTCCACCCCGCTGTTCCGGATCCAATTTAATCAACGTATCAATCCTCATGACAGCAATGCACGCCTCCACCGCACTCTTCAACTGCTTCACCTTACTCATACTCGGCTCCAGCACGCCGGCCTTAATCTGATCCACCACCTTACCCCTCGTCAAATCCAATCCATAATTCTTATAATTCTTCTTCTTTGCCAGCGCTCGTTCCTGTTCCGTAGCATTGGGGCTCTTTGCCCCCTTTGAAGGGGAAGAAGGGGGTGCGGGCGTGTCTTGGATGCGTTGTGATGTGGCGTGGTAGGAGCGGAGTTGGGCGACGAGGTCGGAGGAGTCTTTTGCTGCGTTGACGGCGAGGGTGCGGGGGATGATGAGGAGGGATTGGGCAAATTCACCAATGGCGAGTTGTTCGCGGGAACCGACTGTGACGGCAAATTCTTCGAGGTAGATGTGGAGGGCTGTTTCTACGGCGCCGCCGCCGGGCACGATGGAGCCGCTTTCGAGGGTGCGTTTGACGGCGGAAAGGGAGTCGTGGATGGAGCGCTCCATTTCGTCGAGGTGGTAGTCGTTGGAGCCGCGGAGGATGATGGAGGCGGAGGTGTGGACTCTGGTGCCTTTGATGAGGATGCATTCGTCATCGGAGATGCGTTCTTGGACAACTTCGTCAGCGTGGCCGAGGGAAGAGGGTTCGAATTTCTCGTCGCCGTTGAGGTCAGAGAGAGAGGAGATGAGGGTAGCGCCAGTTGCTTTGGCTATGCGGCGGAGGTCTTCTTTTTTGCAGCGACGAACAGCCATGGCGCCTTTTTCGATGAATTGTTTTAAGCAAAGATCGTCTATGCCTTTCGTAGTGAGAACGACGTTGGCGCCGGCTTTGAGGATCATATCGACTCGTTCCATGACCATGCCGGACTCTCGTTGGCGGATCTGTTCAAGTTGTTTGGGGTCGTCGATTGTGATGTTGACGCCGAGCTTCATACGCTCTTTTTGCAAATTCATATCTAAGCAGGCGATCTTGGCATCTATTATTCGTGTTTTCATAGCTTGCGAGGCTACTGTACAATTCAAAGCGTAGCCTTTGACCAGTACCGACTCTGTAGCACTCTTTCCGTGTGCTTTCAGGACATTGACAGCTTTTACCGGATATTTGGTCTCATTGCGGTTGTTCGTAGATTTGACTGATTGCATGGCATCCACAACCATGTTCGAGAAAAAGTCTGAATCGGAACCGATGACTTTACTTGACATCGACGTCCTTGCTATGTTCATGAGAGAATCCCTTCCCAGATGTTCGACTTTTGTGCTTATGTTTTCATTCATGTATTTTACAGCTTCTCGGAGTGCTAAGCGATAGCCTGTTATTATCGTGGTTGGATGTATCCGATTCTTCATGAGTTCGTTCGCTCTTCGTAAGAGTTCAGCTGCTATTATGACCACTGAGGTTGTTCCATCGCCAACCTGTTCATCTTCAGCAAATGCCCGTTGCTGAGGGTTAACCGTGAGCAACCTCTTTGTCCTGTTGTTGTGCTAAGTCGACAAGTATCTTTCCAGCAGGATGTTCTACATCCAGAAGACTCAATATTGTGGCCCCATCGTTCGTTACTGTGACATCCTAATCCTCTCAGCCGTGTGCTACTGACGCAGCGGTCATGTTCTGCATACCCCAATGTCGTCTACCATCATCTTGTCTAGTCCCGAAGGACCAAATGAGCTTTTCACTACATTGGCAATAGCCTGTGTAGCAAGCACTATAATCCTGTAAGTCTCCCAGCAAATCAAAGGAGAATGGAGCTTTTACCGTTCTGATCTCTTATGTCTGCCCCACTGATTTTCGTGCCCCCTAGGAAGAGTGTGCCCGCATTCCTAGGCTGCTCAAACATACTTGCCATCTTGTATTTCTGGCTGTTATTTCAACGGATTATGGCCGTATAATGGCAAATGGAGATGGTAGAGCTTTGGACTTTTTTGATGCGGCTGCAGCTCACGCGACGCGCTAGGAACTAAGATTGACCGAAGCCGCCGATCATTTTCTGCCAACTACCGCTTCTTCAATAGGTAAAGTTCTTTCGCCAGTCACCCAGAACAATATGAAATGCAGAATTGGAAGGCGAAAGTTCGCTGTGATCATTGTGAATAAAGATCATTCCTGTGATTTCAAGTCTCATTCATTACCAACACATGCAATCCACTTCAATCTTGCAAAGACGAGGACAGAAACTAAGCAGGTACGATGATTGCGTACGGAGTACTAAAACCTGCCATGAAAGGGTAAAGAGGTTCATCAAAAGCAAGGGAGAATGTGTCAATTCATGAGAAAAGTGAATCAAACCACATACTTATGCAGACCAATCAATTCCTCTCCTATCGTCCCGGTCAGCTGGCCTGGCGCAGGAAAAAGAAAGCTGCTGGGCTCAGCCGCGGGGCGCTAGTCCACAAGCCCCGCATGGACAGGCTGGTGCAGGCAGCCTTATAAATCCTTCTCAGTTAAGACATGTGTCTTCTCTTCACTCGAAACACTTACAATTGGTTTTTCTAATGATGAAAAGCCTTGAGGCGATGGCTCATCTATCCTAGACTCAATTCGTCCCGTAGTCAAAGATAACCCTAAGCCAGGAAATAATTAGCCACATTGGAGCTGAGTCACAGTGCCAACTCACCATCATACATCATACAGCAACTCGCCAAAGCAGACTCATCATTTGTATCTAGAAAGGTACCCTTGTAAGCTTCAACCCACCACGTTTAGTCCATTTCAACATCCTTCATTCAACAGATGCTACGGTGTTACGCCTCTGTGCTGTTACTGTCGCGAATCCCTTCTGCATTTCAACACATTCTAACTTTCGCCTCTCACCTGTAGCAGCACGTGGCCTAACGGAGCGCAGTACCATACACGCATAAAGCCCGTTTACAATTGGTGTCGTCGTCGCTGTATACTGTATCTTAGAACTCGGTTTACCCCGCCAGACTACCGGTGCAGCTCTTATTTGAGCCTCTCAGCCTTATTTTTCTGATAAGCTTTTCATCTCCAATTGAGCTAGTTTCATCATATCACCTTGTTCCAGAATGAAAATGGCACCTGGCTACCAACCCATAGCGCCGAAGGACGACTCCATATCTTCACTCCCAAAGGAAGACCCTGAGCTTCAAAAGGCAATCGAAAACTCGCTGCTAAGACTTAAAGCGTCTGCCGTAGAGGTACATTACGGCGATGAAGCGTTCGGCAGCGTGAAAGAGGCAGGTCAGCCTCCCAAGCAGCGTGTCAGTATCGAAGACAGGATCGAGGACATGGCTCTTCGCGCCGCGATAGAGCTCCCCGTGGTCCGCGACCCGCGTGCCGACACCTGGGTTTTCATTGACCCTCCACAAAAGCAGCCTGAACAAGATCAACATGATTATGAACACTATATCAAGCGCTATGAAGCACCGATCGCTATGAGGAAAGACACACTAGTGAAATACTCACCAGTTCTTGAGAGAATGTTCCTTCCTACTGGACAGCACCGGGTCACTCGGCGTCGTAATCTAGTCAAACAGCTTCGCAATTTCCCTTATATCAAGTATGTCATAGACTTGACTCCTCCGACCGAAGGTGAGGAAGCGGTTTATCTGACAACGGAATTGTGTTGCTCTGAGGGCGTCAGACTTTGGTACCAGGCACGTGAAATCTGGAAGGTAGCGAAAATGCTTGTTGGTGGCGAAGAGGAATGCACCTCTGTCGAATCAAAGGCCGTGGGTGCATACGTGATGTCCCAAACAAGAGTTGTCTGGTCAGCTGACTTCAGTACAGGTCGTGAGAACGCCGCAACCAATCTCCCCAAGCACTGGCGATGCTGGTTACCGAGGGAATGCAGCGGAAGCAGATAGCACAAGTCCAGAATCTTCGCAACCCCCTTCCAGCCCCAAAGCCACTCGTATTACTTTAGAATACACGCCTGTGCGCCATCGCTCCGCTATCGAGCGTGTTCTGTCTGCTCTTCAAGGCTTAGATCCGAAGCTTGACTCGGCGCCCAAGGTTTGGACAACTTTCGCTGTTGCTAAATATTTTAATATCAAGCATAGCGAACTGGACGATTATATCATTAGATGGCTCCGTGCTTACCCTAATTCGTACTTCCTGGAGGTTCTACCTGAAGTCAGTCTGCAAATAGCTGATGGCCTTGAGAACTATGACCTTGCTCGCGATACTTTCGCGATTCTAGTTGGCGAGGAAGCGCTTGATAACCTTCGTCGTTCTCGAACGCCAACCAGTAGCAATAGCCGAAGTGCTTATGGTCGGAAGAAAGAAGACTTACCCGAGGCCATCTTCACGCGTGTCGAATACGCAAGTAAAGCTTTCCTGGAGCGAATTAACAACGAATTTGCTGACTTTGTTGGGAATGGCATGCAATGGATTGAGACCTTGCCAGAGTTCAAGAAGCTCTCGTCTTACGGAAACCCAGAGGCTCAAGGTATCATCAGCGCATTGAAGGTTCTCCTAAAAGACTACGTGCGTGGGACGATTTACAAATTACTGTGTACCAACTATAATTCCGTACCTACGGCCGATCTTCAGCATCCTGGGGGTACCGATCTTCTGCCCAGAGTGAGCCGATCGAAAGTCTGGAACAATCTGTATCCGAACGAGCGAATTTTGTCCCGTACCTTCTGGGACGCTCTCACCTCGTTCAAAAAGTTCAATGGACGTACCAATCTCGATATCAAAGAAGGCTGGAGTATGATGTGGAATAGCATCAACTTGAGTACAAATGAGCAACGCGAACTAGAACGGGGTACTTATCGCGAGATCCTGCGAAGTAGTCTCGATTGTCTCACGCGCGATCTTTCCTATTGCCTCTCTCACCTTGGAGCTAACAATGTGTCCACTTTACCAATCCGCACCACATCAGGAGCCCCTGCTGCTTCGTTAGATCCCCTAAACTCATCCTCTGCGCCTGTGGGCCCAGCAGAGTCGGTCCCCAGCGATCGAATTTCGTCAACAGAGTCACGTGTTCAAGACTTGTATAACTCTGGCTTTAATCAGATCCCGGCCTCCGGACATGGGACCCCAAATTGGCCATTTGGATATCCACGACAAGATCGAACACAACAGGGGCCAAGCAAGACGAATGGCAATGATCAGACGTCGCCTTCTGACACCGTTTCGGCAGCTGGCGAAGGGCAACCCGACCGGATTTTCTCGCAATGGCCAGCACCAGAAGGAAAATGGCCCTTGTCCGCCAGTAGTGACTGGGACAAGGACAATGCAGCGGAGGAGATCGATCTTCTATACCAAAACGAGCTTGAGAGAGTGAAATCCTCTCCATCTTTCAGAGCCAAGACGCCTCCGTTACATCCGTCACAGCCATGTCAGCCAGTCCTATCCTTCCATGATGACAACCCACTTTTTCCGTCAAAATCCAATCGACGGATCCTAGTTTTCTTCTTCGATCTGGAAGTTTTTTTTGTGGAAGCTCACAGATATATTGAGGATTTTGCACGTCAAAAGTTGAAGTCTTCTGACGCAAATTTGAGAGAGGAGCCATTTGAGATCGGCATTACTAATACCTTGGTTTGCCTAGCAGACAGCGAATGGAAATACCTTCCTCTCTGGGCTGGTGGCAACGACGACGGTAGTGGTGGAGTCTACATCGACCAGCCCGATACTGCAGACCTTGGCTTCTCAAGTCCTGGACCTGATATTCACACCGGTACTCCTGCTACCAGCATTAAGAGTCCAAGTGAGCTCGACTTCGAGAACTTCGAGATAATTAGCGATCACTCATCTGCTACAAGCACTCTCAACACCTCTATGGTCAACAATCGTGGGTTTTCTGACCATATGCGCCGCAACCGTGTCTACGCAACCGACTCTGCAGCTACTTCTTCCCACCAGTCGTCCGCCTTCACTGATGACTTCATGATAGTCACTGAAGACGATGAAGAGGAGCTTGCGCATCGTCAAATGGAGATCCAGGAACATTTGGAAGCGGCAGAAGCTGAGGCGGCGGCAGAAGCTAGGAGGGTTGAAAAAGGCAAAGATCGGATGTTGGACGAGAACTACGCTGATTTGTTCGATGAGCAGGAAGATGATGAAGGCGATGATACTGACCGCGCTGAGGATGGGGCCTTTGAAGATGAGGATGAGGACACGGTCATGGTTTAGGCGCGAAGAACACGACGGCATGAACTCCAAAGCAATTACGATCGCAGGTTAGGCACGGCTACTCAGCAAAGCATTGTACAGGAGTCAGGAATTTGTTCCAGAGATCTTTCAGCGATGCTGTGGGATTTCTATTCTCTCGTTTTATGTATTTCTTGGATTTCCACTTTCTATTCCACTTCCAAGACTCGAACCCTCACTTTCACTTACAAATGGCAAAAGATGCTGCTGGAGAACGAACTTGGATGGCCGACTGGTGGCCTGAAGGTTTGGGATGGCGAGCGATAATGAGATGACTATGTGACACGGTCCACACAAAATAGTGAATGATTATGAACGACGAATACAGGACCGCGATCCGCTTTAGACACGCTTATAGCTTTAGTATGGCTTTTAATTCTTTTTCTGATTAGATTATGAATAGAATGAGATGCCTCGCGTCAGGAAGTGCCCTGATAATATGTTCCGTATTTGGTTGTTTTTATCGCCAGTTGCATGCGATCCACACCGACTTCGGCGACTGGCTTAGGACATCGTCCTTGAGTTAGACTTCCTACCGAATTCGTCGTGCGCTGGTGCTCATCCAGGTAGAGCTCACATCTCTCCTATATGCAGTCCCCACGCCCTTGATCTCTGGATGCTACCCCCTGACAAGGCGCCTGATCCCATGCCTTTTATACATACACACCCTGTCCTTTCAATGGGTACCACAAAACGAAAATCTCCCTTATTCTATCATCACGCTACGTCCCCGCCAACGGTCTCCCATCTCTCTGAAAATCGGCCCAACCCGGTGTCCACTTCGTCTTCCCACTCAACAGGTCCTGCGCCTGCTTCCTCAAGTGCTTCCTCTCCTCAACCGGCACCAACTTCAAATTTATTCCCTTATCCGTGGTGCTCATCTTTCTCTCATCTTCGGACTTGGTAGTCTCATCCGTCATAATCTTGTCCCACCTACCGCACCACACAATCAGCACTTCATCTTCCCCATGCCCAGAATACCATTATCACCGAACAATAGATTATTGAAAAATAACTCACGGAGCTAAATCCTCCGGTGGATCAGGCCACACAAATGCCGCTTTGGGGCCCTCCATCTCAATCGTCATTTTCTTCGTGCGCGGTTTCCGGAATTTCTGGTTCGTTCGAGGGTCCTTGACCATGCGGCCGTGGATGATGAAGGAGCGGACGTGCAGGACACGAATGTTGTAGGCGTTGTAGAGGTAGGATTTGAGGTCGAGTTTGTTGAGGTTGAGGGGAACGAGGAAGGAGGCGAAGTGTGGGGGTTTGAGGGGAGTGCGGAGGAAGGTTATTACGAAGTTCGGCCTGTGGGAATAAATTGGAGGAATTAGTAGGCTTATTAGGGAGTGAGGGCGGAAATGAGTTGGATGAGTGAGAGACGGGAGGGCGTACAGGAAGACTTGTTTCTGGCCGCGGGGAGGGACGAAGCGGTTTGGTTGGAGAGGGCGCAAAGGGAGTTGTGCTGGCTTTTTCTTGATCTGTGGGTTTATATGGGGAGTCGTTGGACCGGCAGGCTTAATAGCAGTATTGACTGTATGGAACGTAGGCAAAGCCTTTTTAATGGACCTCATGGTCAGTGGCGACACGAATTGAAAGCCGGAGTCAACTTCTGGCGTCGGGGAGCTTCATGACTTTGATATTTAGTCTTGGCGCCAAGGTATCACGGCATGATCCGCGCGCTTGAGATCTATACCCTATTGAGTTAGTGCGCCCACAAATCATTTCGCGCTGTAGTACGACCTGCAACGGTACTAGAATTCTTCCCCAGACAACAACTTGCTTCATACGTCAAGGCGCACTCAAAGCCAGCAGTGTCACATCCCATACAATCAACGCAGATATGTCTCACGAATCAGTCTGGTTCTCGCGTCCTCGCACATACGGCAAGGGCAGCCGTCAATGGTAAGTGACCACTCATTTCACCCCGCTGCTTCGTTCGGTGAAGCTTACAATCATAGCCGTACCTGCACGCACAAAGCTGGTCTCATCCGCAAATACGGAATCAACATGTGCCGTCAATGTTTCAGGGAGAAGGCACACGATGTTGGGTTCCAGAAGGTACGCTTGCGACAGGTTTGGTTTGGGAAAGGTCGACTAACGCAATGGTGTCTACAGCATCGGTGAATGCTGGAAGAGCTGTAGGGGCACTGTAGTTGGGGATACAATGGTTTTATGAGATGGAGTGACTCTGAGGTTGGCGGGATTCCAGCTGGGCTTCTGCGACTGCTTGCATCCACATTGCGTGGAAATGATGGTCCTAGGGAACTGCGTTAAATCAAATCAAGACGCTCTTCGATCATTTCCATATGCAAAAAGTTCGATAATAATTTTACCACCATGATTGCTCAGTCATAGGTCACCTTCTGGCTCGTTAGGTGTCACGCTCATAATCTGTCGTGCTGTGCCAAGTATCATTTTCCGTACTTATGGATTGTGCCTTACGTTTGTGACAATTCCTCGGTTGTTACGTTCAATTCCCGCAACGCTCTTCAAGTGCCGTCGATCCGAATTTCGGTACTGTTGCTGGGGCTCTGTATAGAGATCGAACGGTGGGTATGGCTGCTACAGTTGGTTCCCTAGTCTTAAATTTATCAAAATGAAGTCTGATCTAATGTATGCACGCTGCTTTAGGGACCGAACACGATATATGCCTATGTCTAAGCTCTAGAGTCTTTTGTAAGTTGAGGAGGGAATCCCTTAGTCCATACGGGAGAGTGCCACAAAGAGCTTTCTAATAGTACTCTGCCAGATCTCTCTTCAGAAGGCTCGTATATCCGGCAGCTTACTTTTTTCGAGTGGCCTTTCAATTCCTCCCAAGCACCCCACCACCACCCTCGTCATTACTACTGCTCTGCACGTCAATATCATTCTCATCTCCCTCGTCCTCGTCCACGTCCGAGTCATAGCCCCAACTCCCACCATCCTCACCATCATCGCCACCTTCACTGTGTTCACTATTCTTGCTGAACTCACTAATCTAGTTCTCCTCACAAAACCCCTCCGCAACCACGTCCATCTCGCTATCACTACTACCCTCAATCTCTTCACCTCTTCCTTCCGCAGTAACCTCCGCCACACTATTACTACTTGCCTCACCCTCCTCATCTGCTCCACCGTCCTCACTAATTCTCTCACTGTTCTCATCCTCTACCATCTCTTCCATACCTTCCTCATCCCAACTCCCCATCACCTTCCCCGTCGTTTTCCCCAACCTCTCCATCGTATTGCTCTATCCACCCATTGTAGAGCTGTCTTGAATTATCTTATTGTCTCGCATTCCTTACAACATATATAGCAACCCTCCAGCACTTTTGACACAAGGTATCAGCCGTCTCCGAGGAATCCTGTTGTGCGGCCTGCCTGCATCTTGTTTACCCCTCATATGCTACCGCGTTGCACGGTGTTGTCCCACACGTGGAATCCACATGCCGCCCCAGTTTGGACACTGGAACATGTTACGCCAGGTGTAGCACCTTCACTTTGGTTAGTACTTTATTTTGATTGGAGCGTAAGAAGGCTTCGAGCTACCATTTTTTTAAGGTTGAGGAACGTACTCTTAAGCCTGGAAAGGCTCTGGGCCCAATGCGAAAAGTTGTGTGTACGAGGAACAAGGGAAGAATGATGCGCAGCTAACTACTTGAAGAATAATAAAATGAGGACGAGAAAGGCCTTAGAAGGACAGATAAGGGTTCGGATACGTAAAAAGAGCCGGAGTGATTCGCAGTTCAGCCTGATGCCTGCCACGATGGCCAAGCAATGTTCTAGAATGCGTTCTATTTTAGCCAGTGGCCTAGCACTACTCTTGCATTACTTCTGGCTAGCCACGTATTTCGTAAGGCGTTACCGCCGCTTGGCACCTCGAGTATTCTTGCTCTGCCATTGCAGCCTTATTTGAATGCCGCGTTTGAATTCCTCGCCCGTACCTTGTCCTCGAAATACTGGAATCAAAATCAGTCTGAGACGGAGATATCGTTGTGCTTTGGCCCAAGAATGCGATGAGTAGGTTCACGGGTACTACGTCACCGCGCCCATTGCGTGTCCTCTCCCTTGGTAAGCCATTCTTCCGCCGAGGTCGTTCTTAGCTTATCTCGTTCAAATAGATGGCGGAGGCGTTCGAGGACTCTGTAGCCTTGTAATTTTGAAATGGCTGATGCATCGAATCGATCCAGATGCAGAAGAGGGTAACTTACCCAAACCCTGCGACTGCTTTGATCTCATTGCTGGCACTTCTACTGGAGGGTTGATAGCAATTATGCTTCGGAGACTTGTATGTTGATCGTCAGTTCATTCTGTTCTGGCTTCTTGGAGCACTATACATCAAAATTTGTTATGATATCGATACGGCTGAGCAAGAGTTCTCACTTGGCTCCTGTCGGAGCGACTTCGTTTCTTGAAATACGTTGTCTGAGTCCACCCAAACTGCATCACTGACCTGGTGTAGAGACTGTATTCTCTAAACATTAAGCGTCTACGCCTTGCCATTCTTGTAATGATGACTGATTATTTTAGGAAATGAGTGTCGAGACATGCATTGAAGAGTACAAGAAATTAGCGGAGACGATCTTTAGGCCACGGAAGCGCAGATACTTGGGCGGCTCAAGTCTCTGGAACATTTTCGGCTACCCGACTTTCAATGCAAAATATCTCGAGGATGCCATCAAACAAATCCTGAGCACCGTAAAGCCTCCGCTCAATGAAGATGCCATGTTGTTGGACGAGGAGTCCAAATGCAAAATGTGAGTTGTTGTCAGAACTAAGCCTTAGCTAGGGCGACAATGACTCAAGAGCCTAGATTTGTTTGTACAACTGCTTATGCCAATAAACAAGCGGAGCTCCTAAGGAGTTACAAATCCGAAAAAGAAGATACTATCAAATGCACTATAGTCCAAGCAGCTCGCGCGACTTCTGCAGCACCTTTGTTCTTTGATCCCATAAAGATCAACGGCGTCAAATACTCCGATGGTGGCTTGAGAAACAATACTCCAATCAGAGCAGTCCGCACCGAGCTGCGTGCGGAATTTCCGGACCGCCCTGTGGGCTGCATTATCAGTATCGGTACTGGGGTCCACTGCACTCAAAGCCTGGGTAAGAGTTTGGTTGCCATTGCCAAATCCTGCGCTGCTATTGCCCATGACGTTGAAGCCGCCCATCGAGAGTTCAAAAGCAATGAGTGTGGTGCTCAAGGACCCTTTCGAGGTAAATACTTTAGGTTCAACGTGGATCAAGGTCTTCAGGACATAAAATTGCATGAATGGCAAAAATTGGGAGAAATAGAGAGCAACACTCGTCACTACTTGAAAAACAATGACAATGAAGTCGAAAAATGTATAGAGTGTCTGTTGCACTGTGATGAAGTAGAAGAGAAGAAGCTAAGTATTGAGGCAAAGTAAGCATTGCGCACCTACTCTTCAGATCGTCGGCTCATCAGTCCCCATTCTAGGCCAAGAAAGAGCCTGAGAAAACGGTTGGTATTCCTTACGATCAATAGCAGTAGTATAACTAAATTACGTTTGTAGATCATTGCCGAAGAGGGCATGGAGAAAAGTCTCGAAGAAGGGAAAGTCGAACCCATAGAGCAAAAACGGTGTGGAGGCTTGCAAGGTGGAATATGACGGGAAACGGCGATCGAGTCTTGGGCAAGGATAGGTCGTAATGCGTCTGTGCTCGGGAATAAAGCGGATCTCAGCTTTTGGATTTGCGAGAGAGGTGTACATTCGCAATTGATAAGGCTTTAGTAGCTCATTGCCTCTCAGTACGTTATTCGAATTCATCTTAGCTTCCACGGCAATACTCCCATCAATCTTCTATATCCAACCCTTATTCTCTCCCACTCACCATCGGACTCTACAGCCTCTAGTACCTTTCCTCGAAAGCGATCTCACGCCTACCACTTTTACCGGTTGCAGCGGAGAGGAGGTCCGGATCAAGTCGCTGAGGCCCCAAGACAGACTTCCCTGTTAGAGCAAGAATTTTTGAGAGCCTTTTTGCTTGATGGTGCCGAGACTGTTACCAACAGTATATCTGCGGGTCCTTGGCTCTTCAGGCTCAGGTATAGTCCCCGAGCATCCATGCTATGCAATTTATCTTACCGCAGCTCTACAACATCTTCGTATTTAGGCTTCATCTCGAAGTCCGCGCAGATATGGAAAACAGGACCTTGATCACTTGTGACGCGCACATTGACGGTATAATTGGCCTGAGTGAAGCATCAGATTCTCGTGTTCTTCCCCTGACTGGGAATGCGCAAGGCGACTTACCTCAGGCACCCACCCACCAAGAAGCAGGGCTGTTGAAGACAGAGTCGCTTTTCCTTCCTTCGCTGGACATTGCGAAGTATCATTCTGCACCACATCCATCCATTTACAGAAGTCGTCTTCGCCCGGCATTTGACCGATTCGACCATCATTGAAATGAGTAGTTATATTGAAGGATATGTGCGGATTTGTGAGATTGGACGTAAAAGTGCCCCAGATCTTGACACCGCAGTAGGATTCGCTTTGAGTATATTGGTTAGCTTTTGATAACTGCCCATTGGAGCTAAGAGAAGAACTGAAAGGTGGCCTTACATTACGCAAGGGTTTGGATACATGTCTATAGACTCTATCTTGAAGGTGTCGTTCGCCGGATCGCTGCAATATCTGATTGGCGAGTCTCCGGGGATAAGGCTTCCATTACGGGCTTCATACGTAGTGATAGCAATTTGGTCATTCGTACTGGCTGAAGTGACGGCTGTTGCGAGGAGGAAAGCGAGAAGCGTTCGATGCATGGCTTCTGGAGTGAATATGTTTTTGATAGCTTTGGAGGAGTCCTTGCAGTCGCTTTTAGGTAGGGTCAGAGGAATAGCATCAGAGTGATAGAGCTATGAGGCTTTGGATATCGAGATTCGAGCTGTTCACACCACATGAAACCAATCGTGTCACAAAGCACTAGCTTAGCCGTCCCCTATGGGGCGTGAGAAATTTATAGCGCGATACGTACGCCCTGAACCACGGATGGTCCCGACAACCATGATAGTTGTTTGTCTATCTATTTAGTAACGGTTTTCCTTTTCAATAGTGAAGGGTTCAAAGTAGGGTACCTAACCATATGACCCTACACGCCTAAGGACGCCAAGAATATTAAAGCGAGGACACCAATCGGGTCGATGATATAAATAAGGTACCCACACTATCCAACCTACGTCCTTTATCACACTGCCGTACACCTGCATGATTTAATTGCAGGGACACTGGGACAATAGGACAGAATTCGGCGGTACTTAAAAAACAGCATTCAGCTCCTCGGGGTCACTTCAAAGGAGCTCTCCACCTCCATAGGACCTTTACTTCAAACAAGCTTCCGCCTCGCCAGATAATACCCTAACAAGGTCTATGTTTTCTGAACATGTCTTAGCAGTACATCTCAAATATCCATATTGTATGTTGTTCCCCCTGCCTTTGTAACTGCTAGGAAGCTATGGTGCTGGTTGAATTGCGATGTAATCGTGCATCATTTTATGCTTCATGTTCAACAGCACTCTGATTTCTCTCAATGCACTACACTCGAACCCAATGCGTTATTCTGCCTGGCCAATCGCATCTCCAATGGTTGATATATTAAATCTCTCTCATCTAATAATGTGGGAGACTACGGAGACTTCAAACGATATGGACCCTTCGAATTCATGAATAGCTCATGAACCTATGAGTAGGGAGGCCTATAGCCAATGGACGTTCCCTAAGCACCGCTCCGTTGTTATTACAGGTTTCTAGTTCTGCACGTAAGAAATAGGGATTCTGCAGGGTCCAATGTTGCGTTTCATGTGCCGGACTCTTCGTACAGCCTACGAGCAAGTGCAGCCTTGCTCAGCGCGGTTTATTCTAATGCTTTGGTACTCTTTACCACCAGCATTGTTATTTTCATTGCCATGATTCTTGATCGCAATCTCTTCTTGCTCTTTTGCCGCTCTAGATCAACCTAGCAATGCCTCAACAGACGCAATTAGTATTCGTACTCCAGTATTCGGTTCGTAACACACTCATGCGTTATATGTTGGATGGCTGGAACTGTCGGACATATATATGCCTCAATCCTCTTTCCTAACCGTCTCTTGCTCAGACGAGACCTTCACAACCAGGCTTTCACTGTGATCTCGAAATCTATAATCACCACCATCTGAGAGATTTTCCGCCAGGAATTTTCCGTCGATATGCTACCCCAGAGCCTCTTCACTGTTGTGTGCCTACTGCCTCTATATGCGCAAGCCGCCAATCGCGCCATCAACGAATGGACAGCCATGGGGGACTCCTACGCCTCCGGTGTGGGTGCTGGAGAGCAGCCGGCAGATGACACTAATAGATGCTTCCACTTCCCAAATGCTTATCCAGCCGTCATGCAGTCTGGCCCTGGATCACTGCAACCCAACCCTCTGAAATGGAACAATGTCGCCTGCAGTGGAAATACCGCCTCCCAGATCCTTGACAAAGAGTTTCTCGACGAGCCAGAGGACGACGGTAAAAATGGTATTCGCCCAGCGTGGGGCGACAAGCCTGAGTTCGTGACTCTTACTATGGGTGGCAACGATATCGGCATCCTAAATCTGATCACCACATGTATTCTTTCGTTCAAATTGTGGGGACTGGACTGCGAGCAAGTTATTCAAGAAGGCATGAATATCGCCCAATCAGATGAACTAAAGGCGAACTTCACCGCCGTAATCGAGAAAGCCTATACAAAAGGGCGATCTACACCTGTGGGGGTGCAGTTCCAAGTCTTCGTGACGGGTACGTATCTCTGAACTCCATCCAATCTGAACCTTTCATCTTCCGGGCCTTGGCTCCTGAAGGGCGAGATTCGTAGGGGCGAGAACACCATAAAGCTTGAACACGTATCAGAAAAGTTTGACTGATGTTCCGCAGGATATGCCCAATTCTTCAACCAAGTCTCCACGCAGTGCAACAACGTCACTTTCAAACCATCCTGGAACCCACTAACAGCACAATACCTGACAATCGAACGCCGCACTGCAATGAACACGCTCGCTCTCGCCCTCAACAGCGCCATCAAATCCGCCGTCGACGACATCGACCCTCTCTACAACGTCCACTACGTAGATTATGACTCCCAGTTCGAGGGCCACCGCTTCTGCGACGTGGACGAACCTGACCCAAATAATCCGGACACCTGGTTCTTCAATTGGCACACCAGCGAAGATCCAACCACTCAAGCAGCCTTCCAGAGCATGACCGCTTACAAGAGCAGCGTAGCTAACGCGACTACCAGCCTATTCCAGACCGACGACGATTTCATCAATACCCTTGGCGACGCGCTGGGCGACGACGCAGATGCCCTCAGTCTCCTGTCGGATAGTGTGAGGATCTTCCACCCTACCTCACTGGGTCATCAGACGATCAGGAATGTGATGGAGGCGGCGTTGCAAGCGGCTGGCGTCCCGGAGCCTGAGGCTGTCAGTTCTACTGGTACGCCAGCGCCAAGTAAGACCGCGACGTCGGCTTCGGCTGCGGCTACGTGTAATTGTAACGAGGATGGCTGCTCCGATGATTCTCCGGCTTGTTGTGCCAATGGGACCTGCCCGACTTAGTACTCAGGTCGCTTAGCGTCCGGTTCAAGATACATTACTCTATCCTGATATTTTGCCGCTGGATGTACGTCGTATGGCTGACGAAGGATGATGGTATCTGCCAATGTTGTTGCTGCGTTGGGCGTTGGGCGTTGGGCGTTGGGCGTTGGGCGTTAATTTGTGTATTATATAGAACCTTTCAAACCGCTTGCATGCCGTCTGTCTCGCGAATGGGTGAAGTTTCTGAGAATTGGTGGAAATCGGGGAGTCGTTGGTGTGGGATATCAAGAAGTACCTTGGGGCTGCGATGATAGGGCAGTTTTACCATTGTTTGAGTTCATTTTGAACATAGATCTCAGGCATTACACTGCCTCGGTTTGTTATCCTGTCAGATGAAGCAACGTTATCAGTCGAATGCATATAATGGCGCGGATGCAATCCTGATAGAATATCATCGTACAATTCGATGGCTGCGGATGAAGCGCCAAACCTGTCTTGAGGGAATTGTCAATATTGACTAACTTTCATGCTCGCTTTTGAAATCGTCCCATATTGTACAGAGCGCATGTAATCGTGGATATGGACTGTAGCTTAAGCACATATTGCCTTGTGTTGCCAGATACACGTTAAAATTCCAGCAGTGCCCAAGTATTATCATCCACTGTCGTGAAAATCATGCTATGACTGAGTAGCTCATCGCCCGCTTTCAGCACCTCATTCACATTCATCCTAGCCAACGCTGCGATATTCTGCACATGCAGACCCTCGTTATTTTGCGGACTCTCTTTCAGTACCTGGTACACTCTCTTTGCATTCATGCTAACATTCGGTATCCTGAGTCCATTCATCGATGTATCACCTCCATCGCCGCCGTATCCGACTTCTTGTTTCACGTTCGCGGTGCCATTTTCCTGTTTTATCGTCTCCAGGGAGCCCTTAGTGAAGTATAGGTGCACGTAAGTGGCTTCTAGAAGGTGGTAGGTGATGTCCATCTTGTCGGTTATTGGCCTTAGGACGTGTACACCAACGTGCCGCTTGTTGTTGAAAGCTTTTAGCCGGCCCCAGACGCGAGCCCACTCATTCTCTATGAGTCTCGGTTTTGAGACAGAGCCATCTGACGTTGTATCCATAGAAGTCCCAGCATCTGCGTCAATCCACTGTTTGGCTTCAACTGTTCCCGTGCCATCATCGAGCTTATAGGTTATGTTTGTGGTCTGAGTGGAGATGTTGCGAATTTGGCCTACAAAAGTGATCTACCCATGAATGCATCAGCAGGTATATTTGAAAGTCAGGTAAACAGCTGGTGCATACCTGTGTTATCTCGACATCATCAATCTTGAATTCCGCGTCCGGATGTGGTTGCTGGGCATCGAGAATCTGTTTGATCGTTACAGGCCTCAGCGTGTCTTTGCCGTATGTGCCCTAGAAACGCCAGTAAGACTTAGGAGCATCCACATCAAAATTTGAGGTAGAGACCTTCCCCGCTCCTCCCTGGCTACCTCCTTGTGATCCCCCCACGAAACCCCCACCGCCTGCCCCACCTTGGGCGCCATATGAAGTAGTGGAATATCCTCCACCGTAATCTGGACCATTTTAGCCACCGACAACTAAGATTCTGAAGATGCCTTACCCATCTCGAAAGGATCAAAGCAATCTGCTTGCGGGTAGAGTGCGTTATGACACCTTCGATTCCCCCAAGAATTGAGATAGTATCGAGTGGGCTAGTAATGCCTCCTGCTGTTTGTATGTCTTTAGCCGTACTAGAATAGGAGGGTTACAGCAGTGGTATCTCAACAACGACGCTGGAGAGCTGATTGATGTTGTGGCTAGGGTCCTTGTTTACAGAACGCGTCAGGCTGCAGACGTGTAGAGTGGTTTAAAACGCGCCATCGGGCCGAGGTTTAGCCATTGCCCGAAAATGATATAAGGCCCTCGTCGCCTGTTCCTGGTCCTCATTGCTTTAACTTCTCCTGCCACATTTGTTCTGCATAAAGGCAGTTTTTGTTTAAGTCAGCTAGCTTCACCTAACCTCCCACGGCTACATTTAGACTATGCCATAGATATTTACTACTTGCTCGAGGATGTGGAACACAATTTGAGAATTCCACAAGATAACCCCTAGACTTCAAAACATTACCATCAGCCAGGAAATACTTCAGCAAATAAAAGCCAAGTTCCCCCAACTTGGATGATGCTGGCGATGGCAATTTTGAAATTCAGGAACAGCATCAATATCGTGGATACTATTATCTAGGCGGAGCTCACCATTATCCATATCCCTGTGGCACCACATTGGGATGCGGGTCCCCCCACGCATACGCTCTGTCGCGTCCAACCCCTGCTGGATACAGCTCGCTACCGTCGTGTATTTTGACGCCTCTTTCAGCTACCGAAGATGGTTTCTGGCGTAAGCCTGGCTGCACCATTTCCGCAAACCCCCACTAGACTCACATACTGCCACTGCATACGGAGCAATGGAGGATCGTCGACATGGTATCCCAGAGGTACGAAAATATGATGAAATGCTCAATATTGGCTACAAGATTGGTTTTCTCCAGGTCTATCATCCATATATGGGTGGAACTCAGAAGACGTGAATACGTAAGTTGATCGAATCGCTATACTTTAGCGACCGTTCCTCCTGTCCCTCCTGGATCGCGTCTCGATTGGATTCCAGAGTAGAATATAGAGGTACACTAGTCTCGAGGTATCCGCTTGTTAAATTCGGTTCAAGGGGGAAATATGTGGATCTGGAGTCCTTTCTTTATAACATTGTGGCGCAAGTCTCCCCAAGCACGTGACATTCCTTTGAGGATTCATGCAAAGTGAGGATATCCCGGAACAGTAAGAAAGGACCTGCATACATGGGTCTTGACAAGGCTATAACAAACGAGAATATAACCCGGATTCAAGATTTCAGCGTCACCTAGGAAGCAATGTAAGCAGCAGATGTAGAGTAAAGAGCTACTGTACGGAGGGAGCATACGAAAGTCCGAGCCAATCTCATGTTATCGCCTCTCCCACTCCAACACCGCCCTTTCGGGATGCAGCATCTGTAAAAGCAGCCTCATTCCCGTATCCATCCTGATCTGATCCAACAGTCTCGCCCTTGCCATCCTATCGTCCTCTCCCTTTAAGGGCACCGGCTTCACTTTAAAGTTACGAAACAGCCCAACCAGCACGCCGACGAATTCGACCTGCGCGAACTTGCGCCCAGGACAGCTGCGCGCGCCGCCGGACCAGCCGACGAATGGACTGTTACGAGTCGGCGGCTCCTTCAAGTGTTCCGCTGGATGTGATGATGATGCTTGGGAGTCGTTGGTCGTCAAGATGTGTGGATCCGTGGTGATCCATCGCGAGGGCTCGAACTCGAGTGAATCGTGGCCCCAATAGCGGGGATGCGTGTGCAATGCGGAATAGTTGGGTATGATGACTGTGTTCTTTGGGATAAGCACGGTGTCGGTACCGAATTTCAGGGGTTGCGGACTGGAGCCGGTGGACTTGGCGATTGCAACTGCGGTGTAGAGACGTACGGTCTCGAACTGGCGAGAGTTTGTCAAGTTTCTTCTATGCAAGATGGAGGAGATTCGCTTACTACCACTGCTAAGCAGCGCGGGAGACGCGGAAACACAGCCTCATAAGTTGACTCCTTGGATTCGACACCAGCGAGAACAGCATTGATCTCCTCCGCGATCCAGTCTTGGACCTCGGGCCGAGTTGCCAACAGACAAATGCCTATTGCGAGGGAGTTGGCGGTCGCATCGTGTCCCGCAAAGTTGAACACGAATACGTTACCGTATACTTCTTCTTCTGTCAGACCTTCCTGAAGGGATCCCGTGGTGCTTCCTTTTTGGTCGACGATGGCCTGCGAAGCACGGACAAGGGATGTCATAAGATTATTTTCCAGCTTATCGTTGCGCATCATGGCCTGCTTTTCGCCCTCGTAGGCCTTGGTCATATGCTCTTGAAAAACGAGCGTGGCTTGATAGAGCTCTCGAAAACTTTTTGGCAGCCATGGTTTACTCAGATTCTTCCGCCCGAGCACGACCAACGGTATACAACGATCAAGGATTATCCTCAGAGCTTCTCCGTAACTTGAGGAGTCCTCTTTGGTGGATGTAGTGTCTTCGTCAGCTCCTCGAAAGGGGTAGGATTTCCCAAAGACGGCGCCCGACATGACATGAAGCGATACAGTTCGAGTATCTTTAGCCACGCTATTGATTGACGGCTTCGAAGACCAGTAATGGATTAACTCAGTAGATTGAAGTATGCTCTCTATCCAGACGCGTTGATTGACGTGCTCATTGAAAGACGAAGCTGTAATTCTTCGATGTCTTTGCCATTGGGCGCCGTCCGTCTGTCGAATGAGCTATTTGATCTACAGAAGGAAGGACTACTACTTACTGTGCCAACATTAGGTCCAAAGATATTGAGCATCTCTAACAGTCCGTTATGAATATCCTGGGCTTAGTATGTGCCAGGACCTTACCTGTCGTTTCCGGTGGGCGACAAAAGTCTGCCCTCCGTTGAAAGATCTCTGAGACAGCCCCTGCATCACATATCTGGAGGTAATTCTTCCCAGGCGTCACGAAGAAGATTGCGTCGCCAAGCTGCTGATGGGCTCTGTAACGGTCCCAAATTTCCCATCCTCGCCAATTAAACCTAGTAAAGGTCCCCGAGCAGAAAGGTATGCGACGAACCAATTGCACAATCGTCCTGTCGATAATCAACCACAATGGGTTCCCACAATCAAATGGTAGAACGATAAGAGGGAGGCCAGTCTTGCGGGCTGCATTGTAGTTTACTAGAAGCCCGTACAAAAAATAGAGTAAAGTGCCTAGCGTCAGAACGAGTGGTATAAGCACGAAGGCCGGGTAAGACATCAAGACTTTTGTGACGAGAGCGAGGGCGAGGAAGAAAACCAGAGGGTAGTACGGAGACAAGTGAAGGAGCAGTACAAAGACGGGTGGGTGTGGGCAGGATGAAGTACGCGGAGGGAGCAGCTCTCGAGCACCCCCACAGTTACCCCTAGTACTTACAGTAGCGTACTTCAAATAAGGTCCTTTACGCTTTCTTGGCATTCGGTTTCGTGCGCGATTCGTAGGGATACTCACCCAAATTTAAACCCCACCACTATCTCCCCCATTCCATTCCCAAGCTGAAGAAGGAAGGTTTAATGCCTGGAATTGTTCTGTATATGCTAATCTTTTGTGTTTCAGATATTCCGAACTCCAACATGCCTACCTACATAGTTGATACGGCTACGAAGTCCATCGTTGTTGCTCTCTGCTAAATACCTAGGAACTATCTTACAGCTCGTGGCTAAATTGAAATAAGATAGACATTGAAAAGGAAGTTTCCATGTTTTGCGTCTCCTCCTGCATAAGCTCATCCCGTGACTTTTCCGGCCGTGCTCAAAAACCCCAAAGAATTCAAGAATGTTGAACGAGAGGGCATTGATACTGAGTTCTCTCGCAATTCAGAGGAGTTTGTTTTCTGACTACACGGCATGGGGCATCTCATCTAGATCGTGCGCACCGTGATTGTGACGGTCGATTATCGACTGAGCATCGCTCGTAGTCTCACTCTGCTGCCGATATCCTGAATTGGCGTGCTCCGGCCTTGATGCAAGTGAATCTAGAATATCCACAAACTTGTTTCGTCTTCCGCTCCCACGGAGGAACAAGTTTGAGGAGGTCGGTCCGGTCGGCTTTTCAACTTTATAACGGCTGTTATTCTCGCGCGAGAAGAGGTTGCGGAAAGTAGCAAGGCACGCCACGACGATGGCTGAAAAAAGAGCAGTTAGTCTCAAGAGTGACTCTGCTTGGGGATTACGAACCAATGGAAGCCTCGATCGCGGTCCACATGTACAACCAAGAACTGTCGGGCTGATGTGTGTTGCTTGAACCGACAAGAGCTGTGCGGACAATTGCGAATACCATGGTGATGATGACGAGAGAGAAAATACCGCTCAGCGCGGCTTTCCTGCGCCATTGCATCTGCACGCCCTTGAGCATACTGAATGGTATGGACATGACTGCCAGTAATTAGCACCATACATAGGATGACTCATGAACTTACTCAAACAGTCCGTGATCACATCCCATGCACAGTTTAACTTCAACGTGATTTGCTGAAACGATGTTGCTGCAGGGGTTTTACAGTTGGCAACAAGGTACTCAAACGAAGAGACAAGACACTGATATTGTATGGTGCCGATGCAAGCGAAATATGTTGCGAGAGTAATTCCAAATATAGGCCACCAAATGCGCTTCTGCCCTTGTACGTTCGTGCCAAGGCGTCTGAAGAACAAAAGAAATGAGATTTTGATCGACCAGAGCGCTGAATAGAAGAGAATAATGACAGCAGCCGTGGATTTGAAATAGCTCTCGGCGAATTGTGGAAAGCCTTCGCCCGGCATCTCCAGGCCAGCCGACACTGTCATGATATAGTACATATGCGGGGCGTAAATCTGCCATGAGATGGCACTGGCAAGAACGAAGGAAAGGGCCAAAAGAACGAAATAATCGTCAATGAGCAGCTTCTTGAAGGTTCGAATGCGAGCCAGGAAACGAAGGCAGCAGCAGATGATGGCAAGTGCACAGCTGCCCCATATCAAGCCCTATATCTTGATCAGAGAGTATTCCGATGATCTTGTTGCAAGAACTAACCAGAAATACGGGCTGTTGCACTTTCATGACCCGGACACCGGGATCAGTTGCTGGAGTACTCATGGTGTAAGTAATGTCTTCACGAAGTGGGCTTTAGCAGTCAAGACCGATGTTGATTTCCAGCTATCAAGTCCCAAACATTGGGTGTCTCAATTGTGAAAGTGTCAAGATGAAAGGAGAAGGGCAATGCGGAAGATCAAAAGATGTCTTCCGTTAGTACATTACCTTGATAGTCGCGAAAGTTGGCCATTCCGTCCCTTGAGGCCGGTCGAGAACCCCACTCATGCTTGTTTGCTGTGGGCTTGTCACTTCTGGTAGTTCTGACATACCTCGCTCATGCATGCACAGTGCCTCATTTAGGCGATTCGATTGCATCCACACCCATCCTTCGTCTGCTATAGGATTTTCCTTCTGAAAATTTTAAATCCTCCTCCAATAGCGTATTTACAGCGGCCCATTGAAGCTTCTTCGATCGCATAATAACCGAAGGATCGTTGGTGTGTGCGTAGCAATAGCGCAAGTGCTGACATTGCAGCTTACTTTGCATTGTCCTAGCAATGTGGTTATCTTTAGCGAGGGGCCTGATTGGATAAAGGTTAATGCTATGCGCTATGCGCTATCAAATCCAGCTCCCACTCCTGCTGGAGTTAGCCCGATTAGCGCCAACACTAAGGCTTAATAATCGACTCCGCGCATAAGGTAAGCGAGGTGTGGTGGGAATAGCGCAACTAGGGCTGTGTTTTGATACGGCGTAATTTACATAAAATACAGTCTATCTGGAAAAGAAAGGAGATCGTTGCTAACAACAATACGCCCCTCCTTGCCCGTAGGGATCAGCTGCTCCTCTCGACGTGGCTCAGATCGACAAAGATGTCCATTCCTTTCGCTGGACCCATCACACCCAGCGCCGGCGTGCTAACATTGAGCTTTGGAAATTCTTGGCGCATATCTTGGTTCAATTTAATGTCCAAACGATGGATGAGAATGGCAACAAAAGCAAAGACCTGCTCTTTAGCAATTTTGCGTCCAGGGCAAAGGCTTACACCGCCGCCAAAGGGTCGGTAGGATGAGTGTCTGAGTAGACCTTCATCCTTGGCGAATCGCGCCTCGGCAAAATGCTGATGGTCTGCCCCCCAAACATTCGCGTTGGAATGCAGCTGCCGACTAGGAATCAGAACCGTTCCGCCTCGCTTCAGCATTTTATTGCCGATGCGGGTTGGTGTAAGTACTTTGCGTCCCATCATGGCGCCGGCCTTAAGGCGGAGACATTCGTGGAAGGTTCTGTTTAGGACCGTTGCGTTAGCACTGAGAGACTTGACGTCCAGGTGCCCTGATTTCCAGGCTGCAGTAACCTCCTCTTTGACATCTTGGCGAAGCTGTTTGTCAAAGAGGATATGCGCCAGCACCCAGAAAGCTGCATTGTTGACATTCGAGTTGGCCCTAAGGTTGTCAGCTTCTGGGGATACGGTAAGAGCTGAACATAGCTTACGCCCACAGAACCATAAGAAGCATACACGCTTTACTCCTCAGATCAATCCCAAGGCATTCCTGGGCGACAAGCATTTGCTGTACGCTCCATGATTGGTCCTTTCGGAGGCTTTCTGGCAGATTTGCAAATTGCTGAAATGTCCTAAGCACCGCGCTCTGTGGAGTCAAAACTGCCGAAGCAAAAAAAGAGGGTAGTCCGTAGAAAAGCATCCAAGCATTCTCGTTAAAGGCCAGCAGATTTGGAATGATATTTCTATCGCTCTCCATGATAGTTTTGCCGAAGAAAGAGTATATCCCAGCTTCCAGGAGTGTGTATTGGCACAAAGACAGAAGAGAGACTGTTCTAGAGTAAGTGTCTGCTCTCAAGCTGCAGACTTTGAGATTAGGTAAGTGCAAAGATTCTTGAAGCGCTCCCACAAAGTGTTCGACCATTTCATCCATATGAGGTCCTGGAAGAAGCTGTTTGGCGTATATGCTCTCTATCAGGCTGATGAGTGGCAGCTGGTGAGGATTAACTGTTCTGTAGCGGGAATCAATATTAACTGGCTTCAGCCATGCCCGCTTGAGTGACTCCGCATTTAATCCGAAATTCAGGAATATTTGATTTAGATGGCCATCCCATGCCAAAACATTCGGCTTTTTGTACACTTCTGCAACATCCTTCGGTGCTGTAACGATATAAATAATCTCGGGCCCAACTTGGAGCGCGAAGGGCTCGTACGTTCGTCCAAAGTAGTCGCTGTTTTGCATTCAGTAGATGAAACTATGAAGACATTCGCTGTCGAAGTTAAGCAACGGAATAGTCCTTAAGCACGTACAGTCCTTTTTCAATAAGATTATGAGAGCTGCCAAAGAAACTGAGGCCATGTCCTGAGAAGTTATATCTTAGCCTTCCAGTTCAGCGGGCAGATTTCGGAATGGCTAATACCAATAACTAATGAATAGAGTCAGCCTGGCACCAAAGTAATATACCAACCGGCACACATACATGGGGTCCAGTACGGTAGCTCTTTTGGATTGTCGGGATAGAAGTGTGGACAGATATTGAACTTCCACAAATGCCAAAGGCAAAGCACTAGAATGATTCCCAAAGGAATCAGCAGTGTGGGACTAACGAAAACACTATGATTCGCCAACAGTACTGCCCCCATCGCAGAGGCTCTATTCCAAATCGTAATAAGCATGGTTATGGAGCCTTGAGACTGGTGTTATGGTGACTCCTTCAGGCAAGACAGAGAAGCATTCAGCGGAAGATGAGATACTCTTCTATGCTGACCAGCCAGTACCGCTTAGCTGAATAGGGCAGATTCATTAGCTGCTTCACCGCTGAAGGCCTTTAAAGTTTCGAAACGACACCAGGTAATTCTCAACTCAGCCCCAAAAGGCCCTACATTAGCTCAGACGTTGTAATCATATGTGACATTATCTAATCCACGCATTCTATTTCTGGTAAACAAGGACGGTCCTTTGGGATTCCCATCCCGTGCTTTCCTCTACCGATCTCCCAAAGACGTCATATTTGGAGCATTCGTAACTACCAAGATTCCAATGCATGCGCAAATTCCCGAGTTATACTACGACATAATTGACTCTCCGTTGATAGCACAACAGTATCGCCTATAATGCCGAAAGTTAGCTTCAGGATTCGACTTCCTAACAATATTCAGAGATATACCAGAGACAGGACGAGTGCATCTACGATTGATTAGCAGGCTCATTGACAGATAACACCTGTAAGGCACATACAGTCCTCCGATTGCAATCCATCCATGATGGAGTGGGTGGATATAGTCTTTGTGCAGATAGCTGAAAACAGGATGCTCAGGCACAGTAGATTGATCAGAGGCTTGACCCATGAAGGACCCTTGTAGTAGACGTCAAGAGACTTTGCAGGCTGGAGAGGAAGCATCATGCCACGTAAGCGAGGAGACTATGCTTGCAATCAAAGGACTGCTAGGACTGCTAGAAAAGCCTCCAATCCTGCGTTGACTTATGAGTTTTGGAAGAGATCATGGAATTTACCGTAGAAGGGTATCGAATGGGTCCTCTTTGCATCCTCGTGATGGAACTATGACAGCAGATGACTGCCAGCTCAACAGCCTCAACCTCAGCTGGATGACTGTTTGATTGCAGAAACGCTGATCAGCTTGTAATAGAACAGAACCATGGCCAATCCTTCTGCACAGCTGATGTAGGGTGTGCTGAACAGCGAGAGCAGAGGGCACATGATTGGCAAAGAAGACGGATCGGATGTTTGGATATCGAATGCGGTGAGCCGGCAACACGAAGCGTCGGGTCCCGACAAGCTTTTTTCCCTTACGAAACAAACTAACGTCTAGTCTCCCGGCACGTTCCTGTTGAAGGATCATTTAGCACGCGGGGGACGGGATCTTGTCGGCTGAGCCACACAGCCTAATATCCAATCCTATTGGTATTCTCATTGACTTCCGGTGCATTTGTGGTCTGTGCTTTCACAAGCACCACATGCACTGCCTGATGCCGCTACCAGCCTTATCCTGCGTTAATCTGCTCTACTCGGCGATCAATATTACGTGAGAATTTCGAAGGTTGGAGGCCTCATTCCTTGGTTACCACGGGCTCCGCCACATGCAAGGAGACATGCGCTGCAACCATGTGCTTTAGCGATCGGCGAGCCTGCTCATGCACAATTTCATAAGCACTACCTCATCAAAAGGATGCGCTACCACTTACCAGAGCATGCTGAAGTGGACCTAATCAGTCTGTAACAGCGCACTGACAAGCTGCTTAGCTGCAATGCGCCGGCAAATATGTTCGGAGACGGTCTGGACACAGTCAGATGCGATACTGCAACGAGATTTTCATCGAGTTGTTTTTGTTCCATTGGATCCACCAACACTTCCGCATCGGTCCATACATCCATTTCATGACTAATGTAATAATACTGATAAGTACAGAGGCTACATTGTTGGATTAAGGTTGACCCAATAAGATCACTGGTCAGTACAATGGTGGAGTTCTGCCCGCTTGTTCTAATATGTATGTAGACTTTGGTAGGAAGAAAAATACTGGAGGATTCTTTCAGGGGTTGCGCCAAGCTTTCCACATCTTTTTGCATACCTTAGGTACCTTAGTACCTTACACTAGATCGCGCTTACGGCAAACACACCTGCGCACGTCTCTTTAATGATGTTTCAGTCGCACACACTTAGGAGTGGTTTCCGAAGGATCTAGAATCACTAAGAATGGTAAAGATCTCTTAGATGCATCACTGTGCGCAGCAGCTAGGAGAGCACACCTTCCTGCCTCATTGTACCTACTCATCTTGCCTCTCAAACCCAGCTGAAAATAGATTCCATGACTGGTGTTATTACTGATTCCAGGACGCTAATATCTGTCTCCCACGCTCCGGCAATACAGCTCGATGCAGTCAGCGATCGGAAACATGCTAGCGCACACCATAGATGCTGGATTTCGGCTCAGTCCTGTAGACAGCTGTTTGCCTTGAATGGCTTGTTCTTATCCAGGCAGATTACAGCATCGAACGATTCCCCTGCTAGAAGCTCGCTGAAACCGGAATCTCGAGCCGCTATGTCGCAATCAGTGTGGCTGGTTTATCTTTCTCTACAAGAGCGCTTTCAAGAATAAGTCACAATGCATGTGCGAGAACTGTTCAGAGAAATCCTCTTCTTTGTCTATAGATATACAGCATTCATACAATTGCTTTCCAAGCTGTTCGACTCCCATCATTACTATGCTAGCCAGCACACTTTGGCACATCGGTTCTTTGGCCGTGCAATCATGGTGGTACATACTCGAGGTGTTCGTTGCACTGGCGATATGCCAAGATGCATTCCTTGCCATTTTGATGTTTTGGAAGAGACCAGTAAGCACTGGTCATGTATAGCCACTGATCTTGGCATTGAATCATTTCTAGCGTCAAATTCGGATCCATGGCCCGTCATTGGCGTTTGGCAAGTGGTGGAGTAGTTTGTGGTTCATACTCAAAGCACCTCAACTCATTGTGGAAGGCTATAAGCAGGTTGGTCCATTGTTCTCTGGGTGGGTAGTGCTGCTAAATCGCGGTAGTCACAGTCGAATCTATTTGCCATACCGGCTCGAGAGGGTTATCTAGTCTTTGTTACATCGGAAGAACAGATCAGAGAAGTTGAAAACAGTTCGATCGATCAGCTGTCCTTTCATCAAGCCATGGAAGATGTTCGTCCCAAATAAACTCTCAAGCGCAATTAAATTCTCACTAATCCTTCCGTGGCTTAGAGATTGAAGGTGAAATACATCTTCGCGGGATTTGAAATGGGGAGTATTGATCCTCACGACGCCGTCCCAATACGAGTGTTGAAGACCCTGCTTCGGGCGAACATACCTGAATTACGATCAAGGATACAAGAAGCGCTCGAGGGGAGCTTCGAAATGTTTCTGAGTCATTCAGATTCATCATTGAATGGTATTTATAAATAAGTTATTCTTGAGCCATAATAACAGCATTCAGGGTGGAAGAATATCAACACCTTTCATTTCGCGGAGGAGATCAGCCTGCGAGTCAATTGCAAGGTCATTTTCGGAGAACGTCTTAGTAAGTTTTGGATATCTTTTGTTCTATCGTTTGGCAAGCTCTAACTATCGTAGCGGAAAACGAAGACTTCTTTCAGGCTACTCGAAAGTATCACCGGCAAGCACTAGCTGCTATGCTCACATCTCACTATTTTCCACATTGGACGGACAAGTAAGTGATTACGTCATGTTCTATACCCTAACTCACCCCTACAGATTTGTAGTTCCGGGCATTCTGGCATTAGGTGGCGCGATGAAGAAACTTGAAAGGTATCTTACCTTGGAAGTCGAGCAGCGACTACGCGACATGCAAGAAGGCAAAAAGGACATTCCGGTTGGTCGCATCTAGGAGAAGGAAAAACTTTCTTCACCTGCTAACATTTACTCAGAGGGATGGAATCACTTGGGTCATAGAAGCATCCACAACTAAGGATCAACGAGCTGTCAAAAGAATAGTGCAACAGGTGATTTCGGTCTTCTTTGCGTCCGCGCATCAGCTGCCCGCGGTAAGACAACCACACCAATAGGAATTGAAAGACAAGACTAACACACGGCTGCGCAAGCTTCTTATGTTCTCGATATACAGGCTCTGTGAGCACCCGGAATACACCAAACCTCTACTCGACGAGGCCGAGGCTATGTTGAAACTCCCAGCGACAGATCACTACAAACACTTACCGTTGATGGAGAGCTTTCTGCGTGAGACAGCCCGCCACGATCCGTTAGACTCCTGTACGTTGCTGTAGATCTGAACCGTTACATTCCATAGGAAGCCCCTGACCACTGTATAGTATCCGTCCAGCGCAAGGTCCTGAAAGACTTCAAATTCTCCGATGGAAGCTGTGTCCCAGCCGGCAACGTGATCTGCGTGCCCCAACAAGCCGTCATGCGTGATTTCAAGTACTATGACCGTCCAGACGAGTTCCTCCCTTTCCGCTTCGTGAAAGAGTATGGCGACGGCCAGGATGAGGGCGCGATCCAGAAATTCACGGACTTGAAACAGCATTTCTATTTGTGGGGTGCGACGGCGAAGCCTTGGTAAGCTTTATCATACCTACCCATACTCCAGAGCATGATGATCCTAATAGTGATTAAATCAAGTCCTGGGCGGTGGTATGCGTCCGCTGTCATGCAGCAGTTTTTCGTGCATCTACTCACGAAATACAATTTCAAGCTGGCCGATCCGAAGGCTAGTCTGACCTTCACCTATACTACGATCGTCTTCCCAAGGCCTGGGCTCGAGATCATGCTGCAGGAGCGATAGGTATTATAGCTGGCATGGACGCCCGCGGTGGAAGGGGCATGAGGTACAATGCTTGCCATGGATTAAATGGCTTTCTTCTAAGCTTGTATAAGAATTGTGCCTATCGAGAACGTTTTCTAGATGTATTCCATACTGTCTTCGCACTGTAACTCTGCTAGACTGCTCGACGCTATCACTTTCATATTTTAGAACGCTTGACCTATCATTTCTTTAAGATGTTGGAGCTGAGGGGCATATATGACTTTCTCTGCCTTGCAGTGACTGGGCCTTACGCCACTCGTTTCCAGCTTGAAGAAACCATCAAGTATGTAATAATTAAAGACTTTGATGTCAACAGTCATACGTAAAGCATTCCACCTCTCTCTAGCATTAACAATCGATGAAGGTCTTCAATTTGCTACAATGCTTGAGGCTTAAGCAGATATCAAGAAAAGAGATGCCATTGGGAGCACCGCTTGAGACCTGGATACAAATACTCCAAACCGGACATACGCTTATTCTCTATTGCCCTTGCGAAGGAGAGTTATTAATGTGCCTAAGCCGAAATAGGGAGCATACGTCGCCTTTGGTTCGTCCAAGCTTGCGCAGCTCAGGGAACGGCTTTATTTCTCTCAAATAACCAACGTGCTTTTGCCCATTAAGAAGCAGCTTCAGTTCCACGCTGACTTTAAACCAAGCATATGATAATGAAGATACCTAGTAATGATTGAATGTATGAGACATATACTTTCTAAGCGACTGGATCTCTGTTTTGTTGGAGTTATTATTTGAATGGGCAGCTAATATGGACAGTACATTTTAGGAACAGCATAATCTTATTTTTATGTCAGCGGATTAAGTATGAAGTATGTATGTGAGAAATTAGCCTAGATAGACAATTCCCGTGCTCTGTAGCACTTCCATCTTCGACGCCTGCCTTGGGTATGCAAATGGAATATTCTCGATTGCTATGGGGGACCGAGCGGTGCGTGTTGCTTCTTTTTGTTCTGAAGGTTCGTTTCTAATCTCAGCATCTGGTCCTGTGAGCTGGGTTCTGTAGACCATTCTTACAGATTACCACAAGCAAGCTCAGCTCGCGGAAGTGGTATAGAACTTCCAAAATCGTCGTGTCAAGTCAACTAAGATTCAACATCATAACCACACGGTATATCCTGCTCGCCGGGCCAACGGAATGCTCATCGAGATCTAAGGACCCTAGCTCAACTATCGACGACACTGCTGTTGACATGACTACCGTTGTTAAATAGACTATCGGCCCCTACTTCTAACCCAGTGTTATCCACCGGTAACACGCGCCCTCGCCCAGGCATGTAGAGCTCGGCTTCATACCACTCCTCAACGTAAAACCTTAATGGCATTCTATAAACCCCCACCAGCGGTGTGTCTGTCTTCGCATGTATGCTCTCCAGGCCCAGAATGATTTTCTTAAACATGGTAAAATTGACGAGTCTATCAACCTCCTCCCTATCTCTCTCCCAAGTCAATTGGACGCGCCCTATACCACTCACGAACATCTGAGGAACGAGGTGCCCCTCGTCGCGATCGATGTACTCGTTGATGCGTGAGAAGGTCCTGTCATACATCCTCTGAAGTTCGACGAGTGGTAAAAGAGAGGCCTGCCCCCTAAAAGTCTCTATGTTCATTGCATAGAGGGTATCAGGGATGTGATATAAAAAATAATTGTTGCTGGAGGTGATACTGGGTCAACGATGTGAGGGTTAGCGTGTTCGGTATAGGCATGGTGGAAGATGGAGAACAGGTGGGGAGTCCACAGACTTGGAGCCTGAGGAGTGATTAAGCGCGGTTATGGCGGCGACAGGGGTTGGAAGATAGCATTGAGAGAAGTAAGAAAGAGTAAAGAGAATTAAGAATGATAACATCTTGGCAAGATAGTTTGACGATATGATGCGTATGAAAATTCATGGAGAAGTTAGGCGTAGGCCCGTCCCACTTTAAGACAGACTCTCAACATGCTGAGACACTTGGTCTCAAGTTAGAGAAGGGTTGCATCCGAGCGAGACCTGTTGGTGCTCCTTTCCAGGCGCATGGCGGCTTTCTCGAAGACAGCTCCGTGGCGCTTAATTTGAGAGGAGTAACGGCCCACACCCAAACAGGCCCTAGTCCTTTTGATTTCTAGATGTCCATCAACCACGGGAGCGTTCAAGGCTGCCCTATCCGGAACTCCCAACACGTTGTTACGAATCGACTTTTCTTCGATAACCATGAAAGCCTCTGTTTACTAAATAGAGCAATCTTGGAGTTCACTGTAGTATACATAAAGGGTTGGTCGGTGCTGACATGGGCTAAACTCAGCCAAGATTCAGATAATCAGAGCCCTTGTGCGGGGCAGTGCACTTGTAGAGTTGATTTCTTTTCAGCTATTTCGCACGGTTCACTGCTCATACTCAAAGAGAAACGTTAGATCGGACGCAGGTAAACAAGCTAGGCGGGCGGGCGGATGTCGCGTGAAGACATTGTCTTAACGTTGAATGGATCGATCGAACAAGTTCGTAGACGACGGATTATGCGTAAGAATTCCAGTTGACACAAGAATGTGGTCTCTATACCCGACAAGATAGATACTCGGCTGCCGTATCGAGGTTAAATGCAAGTACTAGATGCATGCGTAATTCTGGCGATGTGAGTAGTTGTTTGGACGTTCCGAAGGAAGATGACTCCGGGTCGACAAGAAGTGGGCACGTGGAAGACCGCCCCTAACTGAGCCCTTAACAGCCACTTTCGGCGGCCATATCTAGTACCTTAGGGCTAAGCAAGCGCCCTACTTTATGCCAAGACTCGGCCCGATATTCAACCAATTGCCGATATGCCTTCAGAAAATGTGCGTCTTGCACTGGTAGTCGCTGCTCGAAATGCCTCACCGAGCTCCGTCGCCAGCGGCCTCTGAAAATGAGATCGATATCTCTCGTGCTCTCTTCAACGATGGCAGCAGTGCCGGCTCTGACGACGAAGCGGGATTGCAACATCCAGACCGCAAAGCTCGCATGCTGCGGCCAGGAGAAATTCCAGATCTCGAAGGTGACTACAGCTCGGACGATGCTGCTTTTATCGCGGAGACGCAGGCTGCCTCGAATCGAAAAGCAGCAAATGTCAAGGGTAGGAGTGTGAAGAAGGGTGGTGGATTTCAAGCGATGGGTCTTAATGCCAACCTACTGAAGGCAATTACTCGTAAAGGGTTCTCGGTGCCGACACCAATACAAAGAAAAACTATACCATTAGTGCTCGATGGCCAGGACGTTGTGGGAATGGCGAGGACTGGATCGGGCAAGACAGCAGCATTCGTGATACCAATGATAGAAAGGTTGAAAAGCCATAGCGCAAAGGTCGGATCTAGGGCTTTAATACTCTCGCCCTCACGGGAATTAGCTCTACAGACACTCAAAGTTGTTAAGGAACTTGGAAGAGGGACAGATCTGAAATGTGTGCTCCTTGTAGGAGGGGATTCCTTGGAAGAGCAATTCAGCTTTATGTCTGCAAATCCCGATATCGTGATTGCTACGCCGGGAAGATATCTTCATCTAAAGGTCGAGATGGGATTGGACTTGTCTTCCGTACGTTACGTGGTTTTCGATGAAGCTGATCGCTTGTTCGAAATGGGATTCGCAGCTCAATTAACAGAAATCCTACATGCACTACCACAAGCCAGGCAAACTCTTCTGTTTTCGGCTACTTTACCAAAGTCTCTCGTCGAATTTGCAAGGGCAGGCTTACAAGAACCTAACCTCGTACGGTTAGATGCAGAAAGCAAAATTTCACCGGACCTTCAAAGTGCTTTCTTTACCATGAAGAGTGCCGAAAAAGATGGTGCTTTATTACACGTCTTGAATGACATAATTAAGATACCGACTGGCCAGACGGAAGCTGCAATCAGTGCCAAACAGGAAGCCAACGATAAGGGTAAGAAGAGGAAACGTGGAGAGGTGGACAGTGTGAAGCCGTATGAATCACCCACAGACCATTCAACGATTGTGTTTGCTGCGACCAAACATCATGTTGATTATCTCGCAGCTCTACTACGCCACTCAGGCTTTGCAGTATCTCACGCCTATGGTTCCCTTGACCAGACAGCGAGGAAAATCCAGGTGCAAGACTTTCGCACTGGCATGACCAATATTCTTGTAGTCACTGATGTTGCTGCGAGAGGAATAGACATTCCTGTACTAGCAAACGTGATCAATTATGATTTCCCAGCTCAACCAAAGATCTTTGTACACCGAGTAGGAAGAACTGCAAGAGCAGGACAAAGGGGCTGGAGTTATAGTCTCGTACGAGAGTCAGATGCTCCGTATCTGCTCGATCTGCAACTTTTCCTTGGAAAACGGCTGATAATCGGGCGAGAGGGAGCAGACGCGCCAAACTATGCAGAAGATGTCGTAATCGGAGGTCTGGCTAGAGATCGGCTTGCAACCAACTGTGAATGGGTCAGCAAGCTACTAGACGAAGACTGCGACTTACTGGCGCTTCGGTCTGTTGCTGATAAGGGCGAGAAACTTTATTTGAAGACACGAAATGCAGCTTCAAGTGAAAGTGCTAGGCGGTCAAAGGAAGTCACTGGGTCAAAAAGCTGGTTGGCGTTACATCCACTATTCAACGACAACATCAACTACGACGACATCGAGCGTGAGAAAATGCTGGCACGTATCAGTGGCTTTAGACCCCAAGAGACTGTATTTGAAATTGGAAAGCGTGGCGCTGGTGGTGAAGCTGCCGAAATCATGAAAAAGCGAAGAATGACTGTTGATACCCAGCGACGGAAGAAACAGGCTCTACAAAATACGGGGGAGCTCAAAACCAGTCCTGAACCACAGGTAGACACGTCACCAACCAAGCCAAGCAGCTTCTCAAACGGAACCGCCTCATCAAACGATGAAGTAGACATGGACTCAGCCTCCTCAAACGAACTCGAGGTAACCTTTTCCCACGGCCCCTCAACTAAAAGCAAGAACCCCGCCAACTACCAAGACCCCGACTTCTTTATGTCTTACAACCCAACGACTCTCAACCCAGCCGAAGACCGCGGCTACGGGGTCCACTCAGGCGGTAACTCAAATTTTCTTACCGCCGCACGCTCCGCAACCATGGATCTTACTAACGACGACGGCGCCAAAACCCTCGCCGAGCCCAGTCGTCCCAAGGGAATGCGCTGGGATAAGAAAAGCAAGAAGTATGTCGCGAGAGCTAACGATGATGATGGCAGTAAAGGAGCGAAGATGATCCGCGGCGAAAGCGGACAGAAAATCGCTGCGAGTTTCAAGAGTGGGAGATATGATGCGTGGAGGAAGTCAAATAAGGTCGATCGACTGCCAAGGACGGGGGAGAATGAGGGTGCGAGCGCGGTTAAGCGAGGTTCAGGAGGAAAGAGGTTCAAGCATAAGCGGGAGACAGCGCCGAAGGAGGCGGATAAGTATCGGGATGATTATTACAAGCGTAAGAAAATGGTGGAAAAGGCGAAGGAGGAGAGGAGGGGCAGGTTTAGGGATGGGAGTGGTAAGAGCGAGGTTAGGGGTGTTGAGGAGGTGAGAAAGGAGAGAGGAAAGAAAGAGAAGAGGAGAGAAAAGAATGCGAGACCCGCGAAGAAGAGGTAACCAGTAGGGGACGGAGACCGCTGAGTTGGATGAAACGGAATACCTATTTGCTGAAAGCTGATTCTTAATGATCACTAGATATCATCCGTCATAACAGGCAAGTTAAGCAAATAAGATCTTCCGCGATATTGCGTGCTTGGGGTTATCAATAATCGACTCTCGTGAAAGCGAGCACTGTCTCCAGCTGCTGTAGTGCGTCATGTTTCGGCAAAACACTGAGAGCTCACTGTCCTTGCTGAGGGTAACAGCCCGCAAATTCCTTGTCGTTCCTTCCTAAAATAGAGAAATATATGCTCGTCGCAATAGCCTGCGGATTCTTCCTCAGCCGCCAGCCTGGCGTCGAAAACCTCAACTTATATCAATCTAACATCATTTTGCTACTATGAATTCCGGCTATTGTTTTACTGCTGTTGAGGACCAATTGCTCTTGGCGCTCCGGGACCAAGGCCATTATAACTGGGACTTAATTGAGCAGGTCACAGGTCGTGGAGAATGGGCTTTGAAACACAGATACGACATGTTACACAAAGGGTTGAGAAGAATGGATCCCCGTGGAAAAGGAAAGATGGGGGTTCATACTGTCCGAAAATTGAAGATGTCAAAGGTTCCGCATGGTTGGACGCCGCGAAAGGATGAAGACCTGCAGATACTTCATTTTGAGGGTCATGCCTGGCTAGAAATCTCTTACAAGCTCCCCCCTTACAATGGCCCGGAGTGCCTTGCTCGTTGGCTGAGCCTCAAACCTGAAGCCAAATATCCGTACAAAACGGAGATGGATTTCCGCTGGACATTCGAAGAAGTCAAAAAGTTTGTCTCGATGAAGAAAGAAGGCAGGAGCTGGGAAGAAATGGCAAAAGGGATCCCTTGGAATGGAGCGGAATGTCGCAAGTACTGGTGCAGCCATCACTGGTTCGCGTTCATCTATTGGTTTCCCGACGGTAGAAACTTTCGAGATCAGCCCTGGTTTTGGCAACATAAGGTTCCTGCACAGCA
This sequence comes from Cladonia uncialis, assembly GCA_002927785.1. Lineage (NCBI taxonomy): Eukaryota > Fungi > Ascomycota > Lecanoromycetes > Lecanorales > Cladoniaceae > Cladonia > Cladonia uncialis. Next base: position 55,434 of record NAPT01000018.1, on the reverse strand, counting down.
GTATAAGTATAGCCCGCAAGGACAAAACATAAAGAACACTGCCGAACCCAGAGACAAGGACCGCAAAGGGGGAAAGGAAACGGAGAGGGAAGGTGAGTCCGGAAAGAAGACGGATGAAGGACAAGTCAAGCACAAAGCGGATCTCAATGGTAACGAAAGTCTAGGCGACACTGCTGAACCCAAGGATGAAGACGCCGAAAGAGGAATGGACAATGAGGACGTGAAGGAGATCTCTGAAGAGCGATACGGTGAGGAGATAGCCCGAAGCGCAGATAATGGCGGCAAAGAGAAAAAACACAAGGACAACGCCACAAGGCGAAAGGGTAAAACCGCATCTAAAAAAGCTAAAACCAGCAAGCAAGACGCCAAAAGGGAAGAAGAAATGTTAGAGGACGATGAAGCCAGCTGGATGTTGGAGCAAGCCGAAGACGAGAAATACGGCCTGATACATCCACGTCACGCTTCTGAACGGCAATCTTACCGCTTCAAATAGGCGGGTGAGGAACTTGGGTATGGGCGACAGTGTGGAGCTAGTGCGTGTTAAACATTTTAGGATACCTAGATGTCACTGCGCTATTGTCAGGAGTAGACTAGACTTTGATGTCTCAACCTCTGGTTGCACCCATCCTGTTCTCGCACGTCATACACTTGCTACTTGTTCGTTGGTACATAGGCAGACTCATACCTAAGCTGAATGGCATTTGTGGGTGCGTAGGGCGGGGGCCCAGGAAGGGCAAGCTAGCATAACTTTGGATGGTAGAGGACGAAGGCTGCAAAGGCCCAGAAGAGTAAGTAGTAACAGCTTTCAATTCTATTTTTCTCCCATCTCATCTTTTATACATATCTAAACACGGTAAAAGCATGGACGAGCCTTATACTGCACGCTGGCAGCGGTCAACGCCAGTGAAATGCGACATCTTATAGTTCATCATGCCCACCTTCATCTTCGTCATCCATTGGCGGCATCTCACCGCCGGCACCACTGTACAACTTGCTGGTGATCGGGTAGGCCACATTGCTCAGCTTCTCCTTTTGTTCCTCGAAGTCTTCGGTCGTGGCCTCGCTTGCGTTCTCTTCTAGCCAGTCAGCGGCCTCTTTGATGGCTTCCAAAAGCTGATAAACATTAGTATGTCTCTGATTTCGAAACCGAACGGGCATGCTTACAGTCTCCTTGTCATCTTCGTCAATCTTGCCACCAAGGCCCTCCTCGTCGTTGGCTTGGTTCTTCAAGCTGAAGACATAGTTCTCCAGACCGTTCCGAGCGCCGATCCGCTCAGATGTAGCTTTGTCCTCCTCTGCGAACTCCTGCGCCTCGGCAATCATGCGATCAATTTCTTCTTGGGTGAGACGGCCCTTATCGTTCGTAATCGTTATGCTTTCCGACTTTCCGGTGCCTTTGTCCCCAGCGCTCACTTTCAGGATTCCATTGGCGTCAAGCTCGAAAGAGACCTCGATCTGAGGAACGCCTCTTGGCGCAGGTGGAATACCAGTCAAATCAAATTTGCCGAGAAGGTTGTTGTCTTTGGTCATAGATCGTTCACCCTCGACTGTAGTGTGTTAGATCCTGGTTCATCACATTGCGGAAGGGGACTTGCAACTTACAAACTTGGATGAGGACAACTGGCTGGTTGTCAGCGGCAGTTGAGAAGATTTGGCTCTTGCGCGTAGGTATGCTGGTTCCTCGAGGAATCAATTTGGTCATAACGCCACCAGTGGTTTCGATACCGAGAGTCAATGGGTTGACGTCCATCAAAATAATTTCCTTAGTTCCTTCGGCGCCCGAAAGCACACCACCCTGAACAGCTGCACCAAAAGCCACAGCCTCATCAGGATTGATGTTCTTGCTGACCTTCTTGCCATTGAAGAATTCCTCCAACATTGCTTGGACCTTGGGTATACGGGTAGAGCCACCAACCAGGACAATGTCATTGATTTCGTTCTTCTTTACCTTGGCGTCCTTGAGCACCTGCTCGACAGGCTTTAGGGTACGCTTGAACAGGTCCATGTTCAATTCTTCGAACTTAGCCCTTGTAAGTGTCTCGGAGAAGTCTTCGCCTTTGAAGAAGCTCTCAATTTCAAGACGAGTTGACATCTGGCTCGAAAGGGTTCTCTTTGCTTTCTCAACCTCACGCTATGCAGATATTAGCAATGCATTGCCGCGTCGTGCTTTGGTGAACATACCTTGAGCTTGCCCATAGTCTTCAAGTCCTTAGTGATGTCAACATTCTTCTCCTTGTTATACCTCTTAGCGAAATAGTTGATAATCCTCTGATCGAAGTCCTCGCCTCCAAGATGAGTGTCTCCCGCTGTTGCTTGGACCTCAAAAACGCCATTGTCAATGGTTAACAGAGACACATCAAAGGTTCCTCCACCAAGATCATAGACAATGATTTGGCGTTCCTCCCCGGTGCGGTCAAGTCCATAAGCGATAGCGGCTGCGGTGGGTTCGTTGACAACACGTAGGACGTTCAAACCAGCGATAGTCCCAGCGTCCTTGGTAGCTTGTCTCTGGTTGTCGTTGAAATAGGCTGGAACAGTGATAACGGCGCTAGTCACGGTTTTGCCCAAGTAACTCTCCGCGATCTCCTTCATCTTCCCAAGAACCATGGCGGATATTTCTTCCGGAGAGAAAGAACGGTCTTTGCCATTCACCTCCACGGTAATTTGCGGTTTATCATTATTATTCATGACTTGGAAGGGAAAATGCTTGATATCAGCCTGGACATCTTTGTCAGAGAACTTGCGGCCGATCAATCGCCTGTTTCCCTGTCAGTAGACTGGTAAAGCACCGGGGTTCTACCGACTACTTACTTTGAATCAAATATCGTCCTTCTAGGGTTTGAGGAATATTGGTTCTTTGCGGCGTCTCCCACCAACCGTTCTTCGTCGTTGAACGCCACGTAGGAAGGAGTAATTCGGTGCCCTTGGTCGTTGACTAATATCTCGACCTTCCCATTCTGCATCACACCGACGCAGGAGTAAGTTGTCCCAAGGTCTATACCAATGACTGCAGCAAGAGTCAGTAGGGCTCTCCGGAAATCTCCCATAATCTGAAAGGAAATTTACCATCGCCAAGATCTTCCCGGATTGGAGCCTGCTCGTCTGACTGTGCGCTGGCGTGGTTGAGGAATGCTAAGGGGGCGACGAATATGAGTAGAAAGTAGAATACAATGGACCATGTAAAGGGCTTCGAGGCACCCCGTGATGGTCGAGCCATCATGGATGGAATGTGTGAAGAATAGAACGTGGAAATCTCAAGAGGATGTATGAGAGCGTCCTCTATGGATTGAGGTTATGCGTTACAAAGATGTAAGAATGACAGAGTGTGAGAGAAGTTGGAGATCTTTAAAAGAGCGCAGTTTGAATTCCGTTGATTTAACGTGTCCTCATGGAAAAAGAATATGCGGCCGGCAAAACTGCGGGAGTTTTTTTATGATACTTCACGTAATCTCATTGGCTACCTACTAGCAGAAGCTGTCTGACTAATCAGATACTCAGCCAAGGTGCCCGCCTTCCCGGAGCTGTACTTTGATACCTTACTCCTATTTAAACATGAGACCGCTAATGTGAAGCGCTACAACTTAGCATTGCACGACGCGGTTGTAGTCGAGGCCCGCCAGCTGAGTGAATTGAGTCAAACGAATCGGTCCAAAATAGAACCTCCTGAGAATTCAAGGTCGATACGTGCGTTTTACTGTCAGGCGTTGAGGTAGATAAAAACAATCGAACAATAATCCCTGAAATACCATTTTTACAGCCCGATTTAGATGATAATCTTACAATTACAAGATTGTATATCGATCAAGTTATAGGTGGACAGCGTCTTGGATGGATTCTTCGATCTTAAAACATATGTGACCTTTGTCATCCATTTTAGATATCCGATACCGTGAGTGTCCGGATGATGGGTCCAATTACATGCTAAATGCCGCTCCTGAGACATCGGCGATAATGCGAGAGACATAATGCCAGATATATTATAGAACAACTCCCAAGGCTCTAATAATAGCATCCCTGCTCCAACGCCTCATAAATTTTATAGAATACAGCGCTACAAATCCAAATACCGTGCTATCCTCAATACATCATTGCTCCGTACCATTGCTGTCCTGACCCGCGCCAAGTTACTGCCTCAGCTTTGCACTTTATGGTCGCCCTTGATCGCTTGCTCGTAGGAAGGTGGCACGCCCCCTTCTGCTGATCTTTCTCCTCCTTGTTGCTGCTGCTGTGGTGGTACCCTCACCCCCTCGGTAGTCCCGTAACCTCTTTGCTGTTGCGGACCACTGACGTAAGTGTGTGGTTGTCCTTGTGGCAAGCCTTGCTGCCTCAAGGCTTCACCACTCTGCCGGTGGTTGACATAATAATATGTGACCCTTCCGTTTTCGCCTTGGTCATGGGGAATGGTCTCGTACTCATAGTCGCTAGGCTCAGGGTATAGGGAGATGATGTACCAGGCATGGATGAGCCCAGGGAGGTAGCCAAGCACGCAGAGGAGGATATTAATGAGAGAGTCCGCGCTGCAGATTCCCGATTTGATCCAAACTACAGAAACGTTAGTGTAAGCTGTGGGGTGAGAGGTGGCAGATAGCGATAAGTACCGGCGATTGGGGGAAAGAGGATGGCTAGAAGCCCTAGGAAGATATCGCTTGAACACATCGTCTCCCTGTATACCGAACGGCTCAAGAGTTAGTTCTAGAAGTAGAAGAATTTGTTTACGTCTGATGGAAAGGGCAGGTGGTGGTTGAAAGAGGGTTGAAGATTACCTGTTGGGGATTACTCGAGTGTCTGCCTGAGAATGTGACGGGAAGCCCACCGCAGCCCCCGCCGCCGCTTTAGCTTGGCTTGGCACATGACGCAGGGTCTGTCGCGTGGAGAGGACATCTGAACCCGTCAACAAAGCTTCACTTGGGAGCTGTGTTTCAAAATGAATGCGGATGAAACTAACATTCCACGCATTCACTCCTCAATTAATCCAGTTATATCACCTCAAGCGTATTCCCAGGTAATCGGATAGGTTCTAAATGCCTAGAAGCGCAAGATCGATCGTTGTTGTCGCCGCGCAGAGGAGGCACCTCATTTCATTAGCGAACCCTCATCTTCACCACACAAGACGGAACAGCTCATCGCGTCGAAGCAGTAGGTCGTCGCGGTGGAAGAGCCTTGGCGATCAGGGGTTGGAACATCAGGGGCATCAATAAACATTGTCACATGTGAAGTGAAGCGGTCGATAAGATCTGGTATGATCAACAATAGCTCGCTAGCGAAAAGAGTGAATAGCATCATCACAGACGGCGAGGGAAACCTACCTACCCAGCCCCCCCTTTCTAGTAGCGTCTTCCAGGCTATATTGTGAGCTCATTCCCATTTCTTTCCTTTCATCCTTTACATCTACACTCTTAAAATTGCAGTCTACTCTTCTCATACATTCTGACCACATCTTGCCGGCAAGCTTTAACTACCCATACATATTTACTAATACACACTTCCGTTCGACAGCTTCTGGCAAGTTATCGTTCGTCGCTCCTCACTCGTCTTTTTGGGCTTGCTTCGCCTCCCTCATCTCGTCACTACATCAATATCAACACACCCCTAGTACCTATCCCCACCTTTAACAATACATTTGACGATGTCTACCCATGGACAGAGTCGTATTACCCGCTCCGCCTCTCGCGCACGTTCAGTGGATTCGGACGGTGCAACCGTGGCCACTGCACGTGGTGCAGCCTCTACACGTACTGGTGGACGTGGCTCTCGTCGTGGTGTCTCGCCCCCTTTGGAGGAACCCGCTGTACCAAAGATTACCTCGAAGAACAACCGCGCCTATGGCACTCAAGGCCTGGCAAGCCCCTCGGACCAGTTGGTGGCCGAGGCGGCTCATATCTCGGCCCTCAGTTCTATTGCTAATGCTGTGACTGACGCAGAGGCTAATCAAGAGCATGGCGGTCCCGGTAAACTGGCAATCGTCAATGAGGAGGACGAGGAAGACCTGGCAGGAGAGAATGAAGAAAACCAGACTGTGGAGTTTCAAGAACAGCGACTTTCCTTTTTTTCATTGCAGTATTGGGCCCCTCGTGGCGAGAGAACCACAGCTGCTGGATATATTCTAGACGGTGAAGGCCGCCGACGTACCGTGCGTGTACCGTATGCGCCGGTCACGGACCCTAGGGTGTTGAAGTGGAGTTTGATCCTGGTGATGTTCTCGATGTTCCTTCTTGTTCCTGCATATCAGGCCCTCTTCAATCACGTCGTCCCACGCTACTTTCCAGGCTTTGGGGGGACTTCGGTTCAGAACGGCTCTCAGCAACAACCATCTCTCATCATGCCTTATGAGTACGATAATCTACTTAGTCGAATCGGCAGCGTTGAGTACCACCTAAAGCAATCTTCCCAGCCGTTCATTCCTAAGCCTAAGCAGCAAATCAATTGGTTCCTTCCGGGATATGGTGCGGTGATTGATCCTCATCTCTCCTCGCCGATTGCAACAACAGAATGCCACACGACATGGAACTTTTGGCCATGGAAACCCTCCAATTCTTGCGTCAAGAAGGCGCTGTCCCAACCCCACATAAGCGCCTTGATGGCTTGGGACGATCCTGGAGCAGATAGATGGTGTGCTCCTCGATCCGGCGGCAAACTGCAGCTCGCCGTTGAGATCTCACGAGACGTCGCACCAACTGAGCTCGTTGTCGAGTATGGTGCAAAAGATGCAACCCCAGAAGGAGGCATGGGAGCCGCGCCGAGGGAGATCGAGCTGTGGATCCAGGTTGAGGATGATGACATGCGCACCACTATTGGCGATGTGATCGCTCGCACGCATCCCCAATTGTTGAAGGAATCATCACCGCAACACAAGACGCTGTCTGCAGAACAAACTCTGGGCAGCGATTGGGTACCAATTGGCCGTTGGACATACAATATATACGAACACCACAACATACAGTCTTTCAGGGTTCCCATCTCATTGCACGAATATGGGGTTCATACTGCCAAGGTGGCATTTCGGGTCAATTCCAACTGGGGCAACGTGATGTTCACCTGCATCAATCGCTTACGCTTGCACGGACATGATATGACAGGCATCATTGAGGAACTTGAGGAGGACTCCCGGGGCGTGAAGGCTTAGGGGTGTGGAAGGGTTGGGAAGCTGAAGTCGCTGATCATTGGATGAGAGAGGATCAAGGAGCAGTGATATGGGTATTATCTGGAGGTCATCTTTTTCGCATGTAATGAGACCAGTGTATTCATAGCATGACATGGCATGGTGCAGCATAGCGGCGGTGTAAGGGTTAGTTTAGCGTCACCTCGTCAGCACGAGCATTGACTGCATCCAATGGAATCGAATTATCTTCATATGTTGAGTCGATGCTCCCGCTGTCACATTGATTTATCCGTGCACGTGCACGCAGCGTCACTTCGCCAACGTAAATGTAACAGCATGACCGCATATTCGGAGAAAAATCCATACTAGATATTGACAACGCTGGCTTACTCCTCGGTCACCTACCAGAAAAAGCTTCACCAGCCTCCAGCGTGAGGCACAGTGCTTGAACCATAGTCTCAGCGGCAGTCAGAGCTGAAACGAATCCCTATCGATCAACGCTGTACGGGTCCTTGCACCCATGCAACCACCTTATCGCACGATCATCCCCAATGCGGCGCTCTTATCATAATGTAGCCTGATGATGAATCGACCGCCATCGGACAACACATAAGGTAACTTGTTATCCGTCCCTCACGCAAGAAATACCCCATCAATGCGGGCACCCGGCCGCGCCGCCGTCTGGACATCCGTCAGCTTGAGGCACAGTGCATACTCGATCAACAGGAAAAGAATGCCGTCAAGGAACAATCCGGAGTAGCAACACGCACGCACGGAGAGTGCCCCACGGACCCTCACGATTGGCGCAATCACACAACCCCACGGTTTCTGGCGTCCGTTATGCTGCAGGTAGCCCTGATGACTAAGGTAGGTTGGCCCTGCAGGTACACAAGATTCTCAGGGGTTTCTAGTTTCTAGCATACTGATAGTTAGAGTGGGGGTTCCCCCCATTGGATCACTCAGCAATCTGCAGGAATGCGGCGAATCGTTCTGGTCCGTCGCGCGGCGCAGAGGGTGGCGTAGGCAAGAGGAAAAGCTACCGGACAATCTATTCCAGCATGTTCATAATTCACTTCTTGATTAATTCGTGATTGGATCATTGCCTTGGTTGGCTCTTATCTTCTGCAACCTTGTTTTTATTTCGAGGGAGGGGTTATGCGACGAGGTTGCATCCCTGGTAGTGCGGGCACGAGGCAGATTCACTTTGTACGGCATGACTTTAAACTCCGGCAGCAAGGTTTCTGGGGATTTTTTGGGTTGAGGTATCGAAGTGTCAGGAGGCTACTCCGCACTTTTTGCTTGTTTTGGTGGTTACCCTATTTTCATCACATTTCCCTTTTCCATTTCCACATTGAGATGAATGCGAGAAGGTTGGTACCGAGCGTATCGATGGGCGGCCCACGGCAAGTGGATCTTTGATCTCTGAGAAGAAGTAACCAGCAGAATAGGGGCCATGGAAAACGCCGTGGAGATATCGGATTGAGTGCGTCATGCACTGGTGCATACCGTGTAGTGGTAATGCACGTGGCTCTGGCGTGGGAGGGGTGGCTTCTGTTTCACGCCATATTCGGAGAAGGAAGACCGTAGACCCAAGTTGGTGCAGACGATTGACAGATGCTGATCATTCATTGGCCCGTCGGGGAATACTTGCCCTGAATTGAAACGGTCGAGATCGTCGATAGCATTTAACGTAATGCTCCCTCTTTCAATGCCCACGCCTTCTTAATGCTGAAGATCCAATCCATAACCAATCGCTCAATTAATCAATCAACCAATCAATATGACTCTACGCTAACATCCATCATTCTCATTAGTCGGCTCTTAGAGATATTAAGGTACCATTTCACTTCCAAGATCAAGGAAGATCAGGGAACACCACCGTCAAAAGCATCCATCTGCTTCCCAGAACTTGCTAGCAGCACAACTCCCCGACTTCCCCAACCTTTCGCGGCTGTCGGTCAACCTTGGCCACGCCGCATGCCCCCTCCAATTGGATGATTTGTAGTGACTAATGGTGGAGATGGTGTGTTTCGGGAGCGGCGTGGCTTCTACGGCCTGGCTTCTGTGCTTCCATATGCAAGGGCATATCCACGCCCGTGGCTGAGGCCTAGCGAAGGCTACAAGAACCCACCAGTCCAAAAGGGAGAGGTCCCTTTCGTGATACACATGGCTCGACAATATTATTCTTTCCACCACGCGCACAGTCCTCTTCTAGTGCATAAGGGAGTACTTCCTAGTATGCAAGTCATTCTTCGCCGGTCAATTGGTCCTCAAAAGCCTTCTCATACCAAAAGAACTTCATAGTCTGGTCACGCCACTCTGCTCTGTCACCACTGTTTTGGTGACTGTGCCAAATATAATGTGATGGCATAGCTTCAATCGTAAACAGCAAAAACACCTTAACACTTAACACAGATAATATAAACGCTATCCAGAACCACTAATTAGAAGTCGCTACTACCAGTCGCTCCATTAACACACACAAGGAACCCAATTACCAGAGCAATTGAGCGACATGCCGGCGGTAACAACATCAGGATTGACCCAGGGCCAGCTCAACTCCTTTGCCATCACAGAACGAATCACCTCCATCTTCTCCCTTCTTGGCATTTTCTTCATCTTGTCCACATTCCTACTGGCGAGGGGCTTCAACAAACCCATTAATCGGTTGGTCTTTGCTGCATCATGGAGCAATCTTGGTATGAACATCGCATCCTTAATAGCACAAGATGGAATTTCTGCCGGTCAGGACTCGTCTTTGTGCCAGTTCCAGGCGTTTGCAATCCAAATGTGAGTCCCGGCAGACGAAGTGGTTAACACGGATTCTGATAGCCAACAGGTTTCTGGGTGTTGACGCTCTATGGGCTCTTGCCATGGCTCTTAATGTCTACCTCGCTCTGTTCCGCGGCTGGACCGCTCAACGCATGCAAGCCCAGGAATGGAAGTACTTTGCGGGAGCTTACGGCCTTTCCTTCATACCCGCATTGACATATCTCTTCCTCAAAGACCATAGCCGTGGAAGGGCCTATGGTCCAGCTCTTGTGAGTACGCCATGCAGCATTTCCGGGACTCTGCTAATAGTTCAAACAGCTCTGGTGCTGGATCCGGTCAGAATGGGACTTCCTTCGTATGGCAACCCTATACGGCATTGTCTGGTTCGTACAAACACTCCACAGAAAATCTCCCTCAAACTAAACTCCTACAGGGTCGCCCTCCTCTCTGCCTTTGCAATCTACTGTGTCGCCTTCCGAAAAGTCTGGCGCAACCGCAACACACTCCGACCCCTCTTCAATCCCTTTAACGAAAACCCGTTTGGCACCATAACCACCGAAATAACCGTCCACTCCGAATCCCGGCAACCTCGCTCCTCCTCTCCCGCTTCCCAATACCCCTTGAATGAAGACGAAGAAATGCGCATTCCGGGCCTCGAAGGCTACCACAACGAGAACAACACCGGTTTCGACCCCTACACCGTCAACATCGAAGTCGGCCCCCAAGACAAATCCCACGACCAGCGCAAACCCTCCCACACTGCTCCCGAACTCTTCCGCGTGCGCACCCTAACCCGCGATCACGCCCTCGCAGAAGCCAACGCCGACGCCTGGCTCTACGCCCGTGTCGCCTTCCTCTTCTTCTGCGCCCTCCTCGTCTCCTGGGTGCCCTCCTCCATCAATCGGGTCTACTCGCTCGCGCACCTCACGAAAATCCTCTACGGCCTGAACTACACCGAAACGCTCGTGCTCCCTCTGCAAGGCTTCTTCAACGCTCTCGTCTACATCATAACCTCGCAAACCGCGTGCCGCAATCTCTGGCGCGGCATGTGGGGGAAAGGCGAATTGCCGATCAGGAACGCAAGCGTGAGTATGAGCGGAGGGAGGACTGGCCCCCCGGAATACGGCATGGGGATGGGGAAGGGTGATATGAAAATGGAGCGATTTACGGCACGAAGGACGAGTCAGAGGTTGGAAAGCGATGTCACTAGTATCAGCAGTCTGAGGCCTCACTAACAGGTGTAGGCTGCACAGTAACGAGAGGTGATGAATGAAAGTTGGGTAAGGAAATGGGAGTTAAGCGGAACGGTTTTCCAGGGCAAGGAAAGGGATTTGTGAGAACGCGTGTTTTGGCTTCTTTTCTCCAATATCGTACGAGCTATATACCCCCTGTGTCCTCTTGTCTATTTCTGTTGGGTGGGACACTGTCTTTTTTTTTTTCCTGTACACATGCGCCTGTCTACATTCCTTTTGTTTCCCTCCGAGGCTTTGCCTTGGAATCGGCAGACAAAGAAAAGAAGCGAGGAACTTAAAAAATAAAAGCGAGGACTACAGAAAGAGAGGAGGACTTTTCTTCTCCACTATACTTTTATGTAGATCCATAGAGCAGCAAAGCAAAGCAAAGCAAAAGCAATTCAGACGCTCGAAACTCTGTGTCTGCCTCCAATCTCTGCGTCCACCTTCACCTCACCTCCTTATCTTTGCTGCTTCTTCCTTACTTGATCACCCTACATATTTTTCACTACTACTACATACTCCCACTATTATCATCATCATTCTTATCAATAAATAACCTCAAAATAATCAAAATTGACGCCGCATGCAGGTACGTAGGGATGCACGATCGATCGATTAATGTCCCTTGCCTGCTGGCTGCGTTTCAGATGATGCACGGAACGCGGTTGGGTTCCATGCGGTCTGAGAGATATGAGGAAGTTTATATAAGATACCGGAGGTCTGAGATGGGATGTATATCTATTTTTTTGCTTGGAGGGGGTATAGTGAGAGCTAGAGGGAGGTGCGGGGCGGGGCATTTGTGGATATGTTATGTACTATTATTATTCATTCATACAATTTCATCGGCTGAAGCGCTATGTAGACGATATATACACAGATAGTAATGATGTTTATGATAGAGGGGTGTATCATATTTACAATCTACTCTCGAAGGCAGCAAGATGCTGTTCACCAGGCCAATGCGCATCCGGCCAGACATGTCTCATGGCTTCCCGGATATGCCTAACACAGCGATTAGCGTTGACGCTCACAAGGTTTTTCTACAGAATATGGTACGGATAGTCAAACTTACCCAACATGCACGATCTCTAATCCCTCCTTAACCTCCATCGGCAAATCATTGACATCCTTCCTATTCCCCTGTGGTAACAAGACCGTCTTCACGCCCGCTCTCAACGCCCCGATTAATTTCTCTTTGATCCCTCCTACGGGCATGACTCGTCCCCGAAGACTCACTTCCCCAGTCATTGCAATCTCAGGCGGTACAGCCTTCCCGCTGAAGAGCGAGATCAACGCAATTGTATGCGCCAAGCCTGCTGATGGGCCGTCCTTGGGTATAGCGCCCGATGGACAGTGGACGTGCACGCTTCGGTTTTTCATTATATCTTCATTAGCGTCGCGTGTGAGGCCGAGCTCCATGGAGTGGGCTTTGACCCAAGTGAGAGCGACTTCGACGCTTTCTTTTAGCACGTCGCCGAGTTTGCCGGTTAGTTGGACGCGGCCGTTGCCCGGCATGTCTGCTACTTCGATGAAGAGGATGCTGCCTTGACCGCCGGAGGAGTAAGCTACGAGACCCGTGACGATGCCAGGAACGGACTTCTTCTCTGCGATTTCTTCATCGAACCGCTCGATGCCGAGGATTTCTTCGAGTTCTGCAACGGAGACGCGGGGATTGTATTTATCGAGGGCGGATGCATCTTTGGCGTCTGCGTATTGAACGGCTTTGTAGCGGCACACGGAGCCGATTTCACGCTCGAGATTGCGCACGCCAGATTCACGCGTATAGGATGTGATGACAGTGTCGATAACATCGTCTGATAATTCGATGTCTGAGGGAGTGAGAGCATTGGTGAGAATCTGTTTAGGAATGAGGTGTTGTTTGGCAATGTGGCGCTTCTCGACCGTGGTATAGCCTGATAGCTGGATAGTTTCCATTCTATCGAGTAACGGAGGAGGGATAGTGTCAAGGGTATTTGCCGTGGCAATAAATAGCACTTTGCTCAAGTCGATGGGTACCCCAATATAGTGATCGCTGAAGCTGTGGTTTTGTTCAGGATCAAGAACCTCCAACATGGCGGCAGACGGATCTCCATGGAAATTCGAGCCACCAACTTTATCGATCTCGTCCAGTAGGAAGACGGGATTGTTTACGCCAACCTTTTTCAGGCCATTGGCAATGAGCCCTGGCATTGCCGCAACATATGTCCTTCTGTGACCCCTGATTTCGGCTTCATCTCTAACACCTCCCAGTGAGATTCGATGGAATTTACGACCAAGGGCTGTAGCCACTGATTTTGCAAGACTCGTCTTCCCTGTTCCCGGGGGGCCCACGAGGAGTAAGATAGGTGACTTATCAACTCGTCGTTTACTGCGCAGAATTTGTACTTTGGTAGATTCGACCTCAGCCTCCTCTCTTACAGTATCCGATGCCGTTCCCTTTGCTTCCGATGGAGCAGCTTCAGCCTTGGCCTTCGCAATCTGATCTTCAACATCGGCGTTGATTGCTTGCTTAAGCCTTAGGACCGCAAGATATTCCAGGAGACGCTTCTTGATTTTCTGTAATCCGTAATGATCATCATCAAGTTGTTTCCGCGCCCGTTTAAGCGTATCAACGCCGAGCTGATCTTCTGTAGATGCGGTCCAAGGAATCTCCGTAAGCGTCTCAATGTAAGTTCTACAGACGCCATATTCGGCTTGCGCAGGGTTCATCTTTTGCAGCCTCTTGAGCTCCCTGTCTGCTACTTTCTGCGCCTCGGGCGTCATCTTGGCATCATCGATTTTCTTCTTGAGCTCTGCTAGCTCATTGGGCTCTTCCTCGCCTCCATTACCTCCACCTGGCGCGGAGAAACCGGAAGGGTTGAATCCAACAGCACCCATCGCTCGTCGCATCAGTGCTTCTCGTTCCTTCCGACTGATATTACTAATGTCCAGCCCCTTGTTTGGCGTGGTAGTTGTAATAGCAGTAATCTTAACAGTCCCTTTGACCCCTTCTATCTGACGAGACAACAGCTCTATGACCTGATTCAGTCTGTCTTTGATGTCCAGAGCAGCCAAGACTCGTAGCCTCTCTTCTAGAGATGCTTCAACAACATTACTCATGAAGTCAGCAAGTATACCAGCATCCACCAGCTCCTTGCTCGCTATATAAAGCTCTAGGCGTCGCGCAAGTAAAGGAGATATATTCATAGAAGACCGGGGTAAGAATGAGGCAACTCGGACGAGGGCGAGAAGTTCACGTGACAACTGTTTGAGGTGCTCGAACAGCGTTTCGATTTCCGTGTCCGATACTTCGACTACAGTATACATATATCAGCATCTAGACCCATATAGGGACCTTGTATCTACTCACCTTCTTCCTCCAGATAAGCGACCTCTGCCTCGAAGAAGGGTCTCATCTGAGTGAACCTGTCAATGCGGAATCGTCTGATGCCTTCCACTATCAAGGAAATATCATCCGCCCTTCGCCCTTGAACCCCAGAGATCTTGGCCACCGTGCCGTACATGAAAAGATCCCGATGATCAGCATCTCCGGGATTAGTATCTTCGTCGTCAATGCGTCTTCGAGATTTGGGCTCTGCATCATCGAGCAAATGCTGGCCGTCTGACCTAAGCAAGGGGGAGTTGATGGGCACGCATCCTATTGAGATAGCGCTGGCGTCAGGCCTGGGCCTTCTATCTCTGGTGAAGACGGTGGATAGTAGAGCAGGGATATCGGTGCGATTGGCAACAGGAACCCGGAGTGTGACGCCAGGCAGTAGAACTGAACCCTTAGGCAAAGGAAGTATTGGGAGAGTTTGGGATCTGCTCTGGCCCATGTCTCCTAAGGACGCAAGACGACAATAAAGATGTTCCTAGCAGACAAAGATTTGTGAGGACGTGTAGAACGTTTAGCTGGAATATGAAGATGTGAAGGTGTCAAGCATGGTCTTCTGGTGAAAGAATGTCATATTTGTAGCCCAGACTCACATAGAGTACTCTACTCTGTTCATGATCATCATCGATTCGGCTTTAATGTGATTGGGCCGAGGCTCAGAAACAATGACGCTAATTCGGCTAGATCTGCCCGCTAACCCCAATCCAATATTTCTAGAAAACTTTCGAATTTTGTAAGGATACTCTCGCTGTTGGTCGTGTTGACCTGGGGCAATGGTTGGCTCCTGACATCCGCAACCACATTCGCAATACAATTAAATGGATGAAGTATCGTTGATTAAGGAAGTACGGCCGCTTCAATGGCCTAGCGTGTCAGTCCGTCTAGTCCTCATCTTTATTATTTAGGGAAAAGTAAGCTCTCAAGTCGAGCACGAAAAGAATCATACCAATCTTCTCTCTAATGATCAACCCATAGGCATAATCCACCTGATTGACTACGGACCCCATGAACGAAGAAAATTATCCATCTTTCGCTACTGAGGACCACAGCCATGAGATTTCCAGCTAAGAATGTTTCGTTTACACTAAAAGTGATAGCTGACTCTGTCAATACTCTGTTATCATGATAGAGGCTGACACATGGGATTGGGTATCATTTATTCTCAGTGAAAGCTTTCTTTGCATTCAATCACTTAAAGCTGTCAGGGATGTGGTCCCCGGAAGTACTAGCGAGTATGGAGGCGGGAATTATCTAGAGGAATACAATCTCATATCATGTGATTGGCCTTTTATCAAAAAAGGCTTGTAGGCGCTCATCATCAAGTTCTCCGTCACTCCATTTCCAGTCATCGTCTTCGTCTCCGATTATACCCCTATTCCCGTCAACATCTAGTTGCTTTCCCTCTCCTAGTTCTGTTTTATGCTCCCTGCCCTGCTTCTTTTGATTGCCGCCTACCTCATCCCTTCCACTACTTCCATCCTGATCTTTCTTGTTCGTCTTGGTACCCTTGTGACGCGTAGGCATGGCTGTGGAAACGTCACCTGAAAGCAAGATGTGATTGGGGGACGAGTAACAAGATATATCACGGAGCGGACAAAGTGAGGCTCGATAGGATATGCGATACATTGAATAGAATGTGACAAAGTCGACAAAAACAATGGAAGAATGACTTGGTATCAGGAGAAGCCGTGTGTAGACAATACATCGAAGAGCTGTACATCGACGGCTTCCTTTGTCCCACCTCTTTGTTCGTTTCCAGAGGGGTTGTCCTTGACAATAAAGAGGGCCTTCAGCACCCGGGATGCCTTTTGTTAGAGGTGGACTACGACTTGAACGTTTGTGACTTTCGCTATCAAATTTCTTTGTAGTGCAAGCAAAAGCGCATAACAAACACCATAAGACCATTGATATATATGTGGTCAAGAACTTTTATCTTCTCTATTCTCATGTTACGCCAGAGATAGAGAGCCCGAGCGTCGGAGTTCTATATCCGAATAATCAGCTATTCTCTTTGCACTCGGTCTCAAATCACTCATACACCACCATGTCCGCGTCACAAAGCTTTCTCGATAACCTAGAGGAGTGGGAGCATTCCTCAACAAAATGTACCTTTCCCGAGTGTCCCATCAAGTTCGAGCATAAAATGGGCCGTTATCTCCATCGTTGCATGCGCAATCACCGGGAGCCAGCCTTTGGCTCTTGCAACCCACCTCCAGAGATTTGGGCTGCTCTTGATCGAAAGAGAGCTGGCGATGGCAAAGCTACTGATGACCAGCTGATTGATGGATTCCGTAAGGCCCATGTCTTCCAAGGGCATGGGTTCCTTAGGCAGGGTAGACCTAGTCAGCGCCAGTGGCGATCAGACTGACAAATCGATGCCTTGATAGGGGTTAATCAACATTTTTGTCTCAACATGATTCCAAACTCCTTACTTACTTTTTGTGAACTTGATTCACTCGATCAAAATTAGGCTAAGCTACGTCAAATATCAGTAGCATGCCACCGTAGAGTTGATGTCGGATTCAATGCCTGAAATATCTGACGATGTCTTACCGTATTATCCAAGTTCGATCTACAGACCGAGTTCCCCATTGCTCAGCTTCACGAACCTGCACCATCTGGCTAGAATGCGGCCGACCTCGATGGTCTTTCCAGCCCATACTCTGTCGTCGCCACCGAACCTGATACTGCCACTTAAGACCGGCACTTGCTCCTTCCATGGATTCTCAACTGTGACATCAAAGGCCTCAATATCCTCGTATTGCTCTTCAATATCCAGTATCTTTGCCTCCGCGAGCACTAGCCTTTGTTCTGTCAGGCTCGCTGATTCTAATGCTGCAGCTAGCGTGCGTGATAGACCTTGTGCAGAGTGTTCAGCGGTGGAGCGATGGGCGTACACCAGACCCCATATAGCCAGAATAGGGACTCGAAAACCTGATTTCGTAGAAGTCAAAGGAGACGATTCCCAGTTGGGACGAAGAGTATAGGTAGATAGATAAGCACGAAGATGGGGCAATGTTGGCAAAAAGACGAGATGAATAGATCGAGATCTTGAAATGAGATGAATTGTTGGATTTAGAAGAGGATGTGCTAAGCCTTGACTGCCATCATTCGGGGTCGTTGCAGGATTCCCGGAAGGAAGTTTTTGAAAATTGGCTTGAAGATCAGCCAAAAAAGCCTCTCGAGAGCAGCATATTAGCAGGGTGGTTGGTTCTTCGTGATGTTCCAGGAGCCAGCTCAAGAATTCAATACCAAATAAAGGAGGCAGAACTACAGGCGTCTTCCGATGAGACATGTCAAGGAGGAAGTGGGCATGATATCAAGCACTACAGGACCTGAATGCTGATAGAGGGTACCAGATGTCTCTAATGTTCGCCGCCACCACTGCGCATATCTCGACTCTATTATAGAAGTGCTTAACGAAGCCCTTAGAATGATAATCGGATGAAGCTAAGAAAAACACATTGATGGGCAAGCCACCTCGGTTAATCATCGGCTATAGTTGCCCATGGAGGTCAGCGCCTTGAACCTGATCTGTGACCATCGACAACCAGTTGCCAGGGTAGCTCGCCGAATGGAGTCCATTTCTCGCATAACGTCCATGCTGGACACAGGTTTGCTGTCTCCTATCTCTAGAACACAATGAGGATGCTAACCCGAGGTCCAGCACGCGAGTTGACTCTAGAAGCAGCACAAGCTGCTGGATCTGCGAGGACCATCAATAGTCGTCCTTCGAGCAAAGACTTGCCTTTCACTCAAGTTAAGAAGCTGTTGGATAGCCGAAATGATAGAGAGGTTCTAGAAGGTCTACGGAAAGTTATCGGCGTACGGCATCTGATTTTTCTCCTTCACAGATTTCTTCCTAACGACCGAATACACAGATGATGTACCGTTCCAGGCCATGTCTCGCCTTCTTCTCTTCTGTAGTCAAAAACGTTGCAAGCCCCAACATAGAGATCAAGAAGCTCGTCTATATCTATCTGTTACATTATGCGGAATCGGAGCCCGATCTCGCACTGCTGTCAATTAATACGATACAGAAATCTCTTACTGATCAAAGTCCTCAAGTCAGGGCGATGGCTTTACGAGTCATGTCAGGCATCAGAGTTCCCGTTATCAGCCAGATTGTCTCATTGGCTATTAAGAGGGGTTGCGCAGATATGAGTCCGTATGTCCGCAAAGCAGCTGCTTTAGCAATACCGAAATGCTACAAGCTAGACCCCAGCACGCTGCCTCAACTCTTGGAATACTTATCATTGTTACTTGGAGATAAGCAGTACTTCGTGGTCGGACCAGCCGTGACTGCATTTCTCGAAGTCTGCCCGAACCGCATTGATCTAATACATAAACATTACAAAGCCCTAGTCAGGAAGCTAGTAGACATGGATGAATGGGGCCAACTGGCTACGTTAAGACTCTTGACTGTGTATGCGCGGAAGTGCTTTCCTATTCGAACAAAGTTCGTAAAGAAGAACAAAAACAAAGGCTTCTACGATGATGAAGTCAGCGATGAAGAGCAAGACCAGCCTAAGAAGGAAGTCCAAGTGCTGGACCCCGACCTTGAACTGTTCTTAAAAGCCTGCAAGCCCCTGTTCTCGAGCCGCAACTCCGCCGTGATCGTCGCAGCCGCTCGCTGCTATCTCCATCTCGGGACCTCTGAGTACATCGATGCTGCAATTGGGCCTTTGATTGCACTATTACGAAGTCCACAAGATATACAGCATGTAGCAATGTACAACATTGTTGCCGTCTGCTTGATTCTTCCTCAGTCTTTCGTCAGATACGCGACCCGCTTTCTTGTACGTTCTACAGAGGCTTCCGATGTGTCACGCCTGAAATTTGAAGTCTTAACTTTGATCTTCCCCTATTGCGAAGCACACATTAAGGAGCTCATCTTGAGCGAACTAGAGCACTTTACTAGGGCTACAGACATAGCCTTGATTCAAGAGAGCGTTCGGGCCATAGGTCGATGTGCCCAAAACGAAACTACAGCATCAACGCGATGCCTCCGCCTTCTTCTAAGTCAGCTTTCAAGTCAAGATGGAAATTTAGTCGCCGAGTCCTTGACCGTGATTCGTCATCTCATCCAGCAAAACCCCCAAGCGCACGTCAAGACTGTCATCAGACTAGCCAAGAACCTCGACACCACCACCAACCCGCAAGCAAGAGCAAGCATCATTTGGCTCGTTGGCGAATTCTCCAGTCTACCAGATCAAGAGAACATCGCCCCCGACGTCCTCCGCATCCTCGCTAAGAACTTCGCCGACGAATCGGAAGCAGCGAAACTCCAGATAGTCCTTCTAGCAGCGAAGGTATATCTACATTACCTCAACCACACCGCACCGCCCCTAGAACAATCAATAACATCAGAAGACGCCACAAATTCTCCAATCCAACAGTCTCCAACACCTCTAGCCATTACCAGCGACGAGAACGGGTGGCAGGATCCCCCTGCAGCCCCATCAAACGATGCCCTAGAAAGACAACCACCTTCAGAGCCAGCCCACCCCATCCCTCTCCTCTGGACCTACATCCTTCACCTAACTCGCTACGACACATCCTACGACCTTCGTGACCGTGCCCGCCTCTACCGCGCCCTTCTTTCTAACCCCTCCTCCACGCAGCTTGCCTCCTTACTTCTCTTAGCCCCAAAACCAGTTCCTCACGCTCCCTCACCCTCTGAAAATAGAAAAGGATTGCTAATTGGCTCTTCAAGTTTGGTCATTGGACTCCCTGGCGGCGTTACAGGGTATGAAGAGCTACCGGATTGGGTGAAGGAGGGCGAGGAGCCGGATGCTAAGTTGAGAGATGAGATTGGGGGAGGTGGAGAGAAGGTGACCGCGGCGGCGGCTTCCTTAGATAGAGCTATTGAGAAGAAAGGGGCCGGGAGGGGTGTGGTTGAGAAGAGCGTGAGTGGGAAGGAGAGGACGTTGGATGATTGGTTGGATGAGGAAGAGGAGAGCGAGGAGGAAACTGAGACTGAAAGTGGAGAGGAAGAGACGGATGAGGAGGAAGAGGAGGAGAGTGAAAGCGAGGGGAGCCAGGAGGGTGATAGATTGGTTAGACAGTAGGGCTTGAGAGCTGAAAGATGTTGCGTCTCGCAATCCTCTGATACGTGCATCGATACTTCGAGGCTGTTAATGTTCATTTATACCGATCAACACTCCAAGTAATTTAACTGGATATGCTTCATCACTTCGAACCTCGAAGGCTTTCCACCGTAAAAGATAGAACGTATATCTATCATCTTACAAATCCGTATTCTCATATGCTCTGAATAAATCTCCAGCCAAGCCATACAACGATCAGTCCCAACGTCGTCTTCACATTCCCCTCCAAAGAGAAGAAATCCACCACTCAGACCCCACAAGCTTCTCCCACTTCCAATGCTGGCTCTACGCAAACAGACACAGTCCCCCAACCCGAACCGACGAGACACCCACCACCACATTATGTCTTCGGTGAAGCCCGGATCTCCAAAAACGCAAAAATCGATCGATATTATTTATGGACAGGCATACTTTATCGGGAACATATATACCATTCCCAACTCATCTGTGCCGTTCGTATGTACGCGTGAACAAACGCGCATACAAAATCACCACTTAGCAACATTCCTGTTGAGGCTGTTGCGAGAGGTAGGCAAACTACTACCAGTATTCGGATTAGCTGGAGGAATTGTTTCGTAAAGAGAGCTTGCAGGAGGCGGAGAAAGTACTTTGTCTTTTGGCAAGAGTTGTTAGGGTAATGCGTGAGATTGGGGAAAGGCTGGAGGGAGCGGGTGATGGGTTGGGGGTGGTAGCTTGGCAGGGTTGCGGAGTGATGGGAGGTTTGGATTAGAATGGCCGGGTGGGTATGTGGGGTGGGCGCCGTGTTTGTATGTTGGATGACCGATGACTTGGTTGGATAGGGAAGCTGTAAGGTGGCCTGAGATATTGTAGCTCTCACTCAATGCTTTGGGGCCTTGTAGTTGTGGTGTTACTGATCACGATCTGCTTGAATGATTTAAGTGCGGCTTTGTTCGTAAGCGCATGGCTCTGTATTATGTGACCTGGGTAGTGATTTCAAAAGGTTGGTGATGGAGGTTTTGTAGGCAGATGCTAGTGTTCACGCTCAATTCTCGAAATGACTAGCTGATCTCGTAGGTGATTCTGATTGCAAAAACCTGTTACATCTGCAAGCTCGGGCTTAGGTCCGTCTGACATGATAGTCCGAGCGCACGAGGTCAAGATCCTTGATACCTTGCTTCGTGCCATCGTACAATTCAGATAGAGCAAAAGGCATTCCATAGAGAAATTCCTTTAGGTAGTGGTGCCTCCCTGGGTTCTCAAAGCCGTAGATCAAATTAGACATGCAGGCATGAAGGTGAACTATTAGTCGTCTTACTGAAGAATCTTCACTCGTATTTCCTTACGGGTACTGAAAGCTGAGCAGAGGAAGCCGGCGTGAGTTATTTGCTTGCCAACAATTCGATCGGTGACTGCGTCCTAGAGGTTTGATATACCACGGACGTCGCCGAACACGTAGATTCCCCACAGTAACTTCCATCGGAGTGACCACACCGTTTCGTTTATACTGACCAATTTCTCGATATAAAGCCACAGCTGGAAACGTTTGAGAAGTATGGAGCCGTCCTCAGGCAGCTCGAATTGCTGCTTTTATGCTTCCTGAAGTTACCTTCAAGGGCGGCTCGGAAGTACGGGGCGACACGTGGAATGATCTCTGTCCTGAAGTCCATTCCCACATCCACATGGACAAGGGTATCGGAAGAGCCCCTGCAGTAGGTTAGGACATCCGGTTCCTCTTATAGGCTTTTAGATGATGATAGACGGACGAACATAGTGGTTGACGCGATGCCGGATTCGAGTCTGATGGGCGGGTAAACCGGAATGCCTGACTACTGAGCCGTTCGACCTTGAATGAAGGCAACACTTACGTTCGCTCTTCACTTGTTGCCGATGTGTGAATCGACATGATATCCGCTGGTCTTATGAGTATGGATTGCTCGTGTGGCAGTTGATATCAACAGCTTGTATTGCGGTTGCACCAAATCAAATAGTGCGATTGGCCACACTGATTGGAAAAGCGAGTTTTGGCCCATGAAGAGGGTATAAACCTGAAGACTTGGGCATGCATAGACTCATGAAGACCGCTCAGCATGCATAATGACCGGCCATCAATGCCGGTCATGCCAATTACCCTCCCAGCAATGTCCAAGGGAGAAAGCAAAACATAAGAAAGTCCTATCTACCGTGTCGCATATGCAATTCATCGTCCTCCAAGCCATCGATAGACAACACTGAAATCCTTCCCCTTCTCTGCCGCTTCGACTTCTACGTACACATCCCCTGCCTTTGCGCCCAGCTCTATCCTCGCTCCTAATCTCTGCGCTTCTTCCATCGCAAGTCTCAAATCTTTCCTCATTAATTCCACACCGAAGCCTCCCTCGAAACCTTTCTCTGCTGGAGCACCAGGGCTGATTCCCGGCACAGGATTGTTGATCTCACTGCTCCAGCAACGCCCACTACTACCATTGATCAGCTCTCCTAATCGATGAGGGTCAAGACCCAATCGGACGCCGAGGTTCATTGCTTCAGCCGTAGCAATGTTGCTGATCGCTAGCAGGTAGTTGTTGGCTAGCTTGCCTGAGAGCCCCGTGCCTTGTTCACCAAGGTGTAGAACCCTCTTTCCCATCAACTCCAGGATAGGAGTCACCCTCTTCACTAGACCACCACTCCTGCTACTCGCCCCTAACATAAATGTCAATGTGGCAGCGCGAGCCCCTACCACACCGCCGGACATGGGAGCATCGACGAAGCGACCCTGGAGTGTGGAATGGACAGCATTGGCAACCTCACGGGAGGAGGTGGGGTCGATCGTAGAGCAGTCTATGAAGAGGCGTTCGGGCGCGTCGGAGGACGAGGGGAGAGGCGGTAGGGGTGGGTTGAGGATATTACGAAAGACGTTTTTAACGTGAGAGGGTTCTGGTAGGGTTGTGATTGTGACTTCCTATCAATTGTGTGAGTGAAGTAGTCCGAGAAGCGGGGAGCGAACATATCAAGAGATATCGAGAACAGTGATCAGAGGATTGGCTAAAGAGGCATAAAATAGAATCATGGAAAGAGCGGCATGACGCGAGCTCCCAACTTAGATCATTTGCGGTTGGATATGCTCATCACAAAAATTCGTTGACAGAGACTATGGAAGAGGTACTCACGGATTTCTCTGCTACTTGTCTAGGGGAGCTGGCAACCTCTATCCCCATGTCCTTGTTCGCAGTCCCGCCAGCCTCTTGCATAAACCTAGTTGTAGCCTCGGTGTTTCGATCGTGTATGACTAGTGTATCGCTCGATGGAATCTTCGCACGTAGGTTTTGTGCCATTGGGTACCCTAATGAGGGTACATCCCGATACGTAAGCAGATTTCATTGTCGAAATGGGGCACATCGTCCAAGACATCGGATCCAGCCCTTCACGCGTGATAGGGAAGCGTGAAGCTCACCCATTCGTCCGAGACCTATGAATCCCCATGTTGCTAGACAAGAAGGTGTTGAAGAGAAGGATCGTCGTGTGACAGTAGATAACGAGGTAGGGGCGGTGTTATTGAGAGGTGTGCAAAGGCGAGAGGGATAGAAGCGGATGG
The DNA here is from genome assembly GCA_002927785.1 of Cladonia uncialis. Lineage (NCBI taxonomy): Eukaryota > Fungi > Ascomycota > Lecanoromycetes > Lecanorales > Cladoniaceae > Cladonia > Cladonia uncialis. The sequence goes on along the minus strand of NAPT01000018.1, from coordinate 31,313 downwards.
AGAAAGAAGGTCTCATTTTGCCTAGGTATTTCGAGTGTTGACGAAAGCTAATAATCTCTATGCAGTGTTATGGAGGAAAGAAGGATGAAGGATATTGAGGGATTGCGGAGTGAAAGCTGGGGAAGCTCCCTGGCGGCATGGGAGGCTATGAGAGGCTTTGAGTCCAGGACAGGGTCCCCGCCATTTAATCCCTCGGCGGGTCGGAGTGTGTGTGGTGTTGGAGTGTGATTAGCCAATGGGCCGGGGGATGAGGGGCCCGAAAAGTCCCGAGAGTATGTGCCTGCTGCACGCATGGCAGTAGTGAAGGACAGCGGTGGATTGCTGGAGCGAAGGAGACAGGCGTGTGGTCCGCAACGGCGGGAGCAGTGATAGTCTGCGTAAGAATCTGAGATGGTGGAGCGAACAAGAGTGGGGGCTCACCAGCCAAGGATCTTGACAAGTTCATCGTCCACATGTCACGTGGTCTCTCTTAAGCAATCCCAAACCAGGATAAAAGTGTACCACAATATACTGGTAGGCTCTGCGTAGAAAAGAAGATATTTACAGTCTTTTAGGTGTATTATATGGTATTTGCTTCTAGTCCTACGATGGGATGAGATCTTCCCCTGCCGTAATGAACCCATCGACGCCAGCCAGCTCAATAGTTATTTCACACGCGACATCGAACGACAACAGTGGGGTATGAGGAAGTGGAAATGAAATCTTCGTAATGCTCTCCAGCCGCTCGATCCAAAGCTGCTATCACGAGCAGTCGTCTCGGCTATGGGCATGCAATCTTAGTTATGAGGAACAAATCCTTAGGCGGGCAACACAAAAGGAATGATGGCCCTGTACTGCGCGTTAGATTGATCCAATATCCAAGATGCGTGCATGTACGTACCCAATTGCCAATGTTGCTGCGACACCAATCATCGCTCTGGTCCTTACTTTCTCTCTCTTCAATTTTTCCTCCAGGATGCGGGCCCTCTTCGCGGGCTGAAGCTCTTTGTCTCCAGCCTCGTCCGATTCATCGTCCAATTCCTCTGCTTTGCGCTTCAATGCCGAAGAATTGCTTTCGCCGTCGATTTTCTTTGCCTCTTCTACCATCTCCTTTGCCTTGGCAATCATCTCCTCAGGACTTTCTGGCAATGGAAGTTCTGGAGCACCCTTGGGCATCTCAATTTTGACATTCGTAGTCGTAGTCTCGGTATTGCCCTTCACTTCAACATTCGATTCCACCTCAACCCTGACCTTCTCACCGTCCGCGGACTCGGAGGCAGCTGTAGATGTCACATCATCTAAGGTAGCCTGTAGAGATGCGCTTGCCTCACGTGCTGTAGCTAGGTCTGCCTCCTTTGCGGCCTTAGTGGGACGAGCTTTCCTAGCCGACTTTGCTGGACTAGCATTCTTCGTTGGCGAACCTGCCCTCGGCCGGCCTCTGGACTTTGGTGTTGAAGCTCGTGGAGTACCATTTGGAGGTGGCAAATGGGTTCTGTCGTTGGCGGTAAACTTGAATTTAGGCGGCGGAGATATTGATTTACCTGGCTCCTCATTTACTGGGGAAATGGTTGTATCATCAAGAAGTGCCGCAATCCATTTTGCTATCCCATATTCCTCTGCGAGTTCAATTGCTAATAATCTGTTAGCTCTCCGTCTTCTGTGTCCATTTGACAAGCCCACCATAATGCTCGTTGATCCACACATTGCCAGCTACTTCGTCGTGCGCGGTAGATGGGAGAGTCTTGATGTAGTCCCGCTCGGCACTTTCTTCTGCATGCTTTGCCCATGGAAAAGCAGCTTTAAACATTCCTGTCGCGCTCACAAAGCCATCGCTACTCCGCCTCTACGTCAGGTTTAGAATCGTCAGCCATCAACACTATCATTGCTCCAAAGGCGCCGCTTCACGTACCATGAGGAAATAGACCTCTGGCACAGGCTGGTTCGCATGAGGCGCGAAGATCTCAGAGCCTTTAAGCTTTTCTGGGAGCGGCGCTCTGAGGTGTGCATAATCGAAGGGACCCAGATTCTCGGGCTTTGTCGAATTGTGCGTTCCGACCAACCCAGGCTTCACAGTCAGAGTCGTCTGTCCTAATCGCCTTTTCTTGATGAGTTCTGCATCTATATGAAGATGTATTAGCAATGCGCGCCGGATAGAATTCGATGCCGTAGGTAGCCCGTACGATCTGGTGTCCTTTCGGGCGCAAGCATAGGATTGCGCTTCTTCGGGAGCGTCCTCTCCACACCATTCGTCTGTACCCCAGCCATCGCGAGACTGTCTCACTGTTTCTATAGTCCTGGGATGCTGTTAATATACTGACGTCGATGGTAAGCTTTTAAACGGGCGGGTGCCAAGCGCGATGATTGGCAGTATCGCTGGAGTGACATGGGCGCGTACCTGATGGTCGGCGATAGAGCCGTACGCTGGCTATGATACTGCTGGTATGAATGGAGTGTACTGGATGAGTTGAAAAAGGCTGAGAGCGGCAGGGGCAGATGTTCTTCCGGGGCGAGCTCAGGGTTGGGGGAGGGGAACTAAACCCAATCCAGGCTCGCCGGGACAAAGAATCTGGAGGGAGGCTGGTGGCCAGGCGGGGAATTTGGTGGCTGGAAAGAAATTACCGGTATGCTTAAGTGCTCTGCGAAATTTATGATGATATCATGCCGTCACAGTTGTAATCTGCGGTATGATTCTTGTTGCTGCAGTTCGTAACTTCGTAGAAAAACAATGCTGTCAGAGTTCATGAGAATGCCAGATCACATTTGGAATGCGCGGCAGCGCTTTGAGGAGGGCCAGAGTGGAGACTCAAGCGAGCCCCACCATCTAGTACTATTATCTACCACCAATCCAGGCTGAAATATCTAGCAACCACCCTGGGTTCCTCGTGTCATCTTCCGCTGTCAGTTATTGAGCTAGTCCAACATCAGTATCCTACCTTTTTACCATTTCGTGCATAATGGCTAGCCAAGCCGAAGACGATCTACAAGCCTCCAAGACCGAAGGCTTCAAGGTGGGCGAGAAGAAGACCTTAGAGGAGTACGCAAAGTTAGGTAAGTGAGGTAGACTAGCGATTGGGTTATTATTGTTACCATGTGATGCTATGCCAGACGCCCTGTGGTCCAAGCACAGCCTTTATATTCTTGCGAACCCTGCAACCAATGGGTCTTGCAACAGTGCTCATGCGTCTCGGATTTATCCTGGCATTTACCCCCTACAACTTAAAGCTCCTTAACCCTCGTTTACCTAACATAGTAATATATAGATCAAGAAGATGAGTCTCTTAATCGCTGGAAGGCCTCCCTCGGCCTCTCTTCTTCCCCAGCCATAGCAGTGGATCCCAACGACAAGCGCAAATGTGTCATCAAGGCCCTCGCCCTCGAAGTCGAAGGCCGTCCTGACATCATTGTCGACCTGACTGCTCCTGGCTCCGTCGATGCTCTCAAGGACAAGCCGTTCACTATTAAGGAAGGGGCTCGTTTCCGCATGAAGGCGAACTTTGTGGTTCAGCATGAGGTACTTAGCGGGCTGAAGTTCATCCAGGTGGTTAAGAGAAAGGGGATCAAGGTTTCGAAAGACCAGGAGATGATTGTAGGTTTCTCTCATTCATTACTGCCAATCAAGCATGGTCACTAAGTCAGAGGCTCCAGGGTTCATTCGCACCAAACACACAAGAAACCCCACAATATGAGAAGAAATGTAGGTCCAGCGCATTAGGTCCATTACCCCTTGATCTAACAGTATCCCCCAGTTGAGCCAGTGGAGGCCCCTTCAGGCATGCTAATGAGGGGCCACTATGAAGCGGTCTCAAAGTTCGTGGATGATGATAACCAGACACACCTGATGTTCGCATGGTCGTTTGATATCGCGAAGGAATGGTGAAAATGAGGTTTCACAAAGCGAGCAAAAATCTGAGCCATCTCAACTCAGACTAGCATGTAGACATTCAAGAGCTAGTACGATATTTTGCTTTTACTGTACTCGATGGCTGGCTCGGAAGGCCGCCCAGAAAATGCATGCAGCTTTCCAATACAAAAACAACTCCAATGAGCATGCAATGGTATCTCAAAGGAAATATTCCACCACAACGCCCTGTCCGTCCTGGCCCTGATTAGGCTGGTTTTGCTGCTCCCCTCTATGCAAGTCGTTTTCAGGCGCAGCATCAAAAATGTTGAAATTCCGTGCTCCAGTGTCGCTGACCTCCAGCACACTCGCCATATTCCCACATCTGTAGCAATAGTTCGGTGCACTCCACACAGTTGTCAGCATGTTATCGTACAATACTTGATATCCCTCCTGGCACAACTGATGTGCACGTAGTATGTGGCCCATCTTATTGACCTCCAGGAATTTCTTCACCACCTGGGCTCCGAAGGTGTAGCCGGCACCTCTCGGAGAAAGCGAGAACTCATCCCGTTCTGGATCTGGATCGCTCCACACCAAATCCGCCATAGGCCCCTCATGTGGTATCTCCCTGAATCGATCAATGATCTTAATTTGATCGATGCTGTGTATGCTCGGACTTAGTCCCCCATGTACACAGAAAATCTCATTGTTTATAACCACGGATAGAGTAAGGAAGTCGAACATGTCTGTGAAATAGTGCCAGACATTAGCGTTACCGTATTTGCGGTTGCATTCGGTGTAGAAACCGTAGGACTGTGTAACCCCACGTGACTCATGGTTGCCGCGGATGAGGTGGACTCGATGTGGGTAGCGAAGCTTGAGGCAGACGAGGAGGGAGATCGTTTCGACAGAGAAGAGGCCTCGGTCGACATAATCACCTGGAGAGGTGTTAGCTGGTTGCACGTTATATGCGTAATCATCTCTCGCAGATGGCGGCCATGCACTGTGGTCTCATGTGGAGTACTCACCTAGAAACAGGTAGTTGGTATCCGGACAGAATCCTCCGATCTTAAAGATCTCTATCATATCAAAGAATTGGCCATGTATATCTCCAACAACTGTGACTGGCGCCGCGATATGCACAACGTTGCTCTCCTTCATAAGTAGTTCTTTTGTTTTGGCGCATATTGCCTCTATGACGGAGTCGGCAAGCAGCTCCTTCTTGTAAAGTCTTTCTATACATTCGTCCAAGTCAACGCTTGCTATGACAAGATGTCAGTCCCGTACACTTATATTCGTGTCAGATTGTGATACGTACAAGGAAGACCGGGCATCTTTTGCCTCCTGAGACCACCACTGGACTCTCAGACAATTACTCCTGATAAACAGACTCTCCTGTGGGGTTGCAGTGCTGAAGCCTGCTGAGAGTGGTGTCTCACAATCATCCTGGACCTTGCTCTCCTACAGTAAGTGTCGGCTGCTGGCTCGGGAGGGCAAATTGATGTGGCATCAGCCCGATTCTGCGATTTTATGCGCGAAATCTCAAAGCAGTTAGCGATACGTCGCAATAGCGTTGTGTCTTGCTATGTGCGTTCTTCTAATATAAAATTGACCCTGTATGCTACACCCACCAGACCTTGCTCACTACTTACTTTATCATAAGAGATTGTTTCAGGAAGGTGTGTCCCTCCCTTTTAGCTGCCTGGATCTAGCATCTTCAGTCTCCTTGGACAAGGATCTGTTGGGTAATCTCAACCCTGTAAAACCTCCAGTTCCCCTTAGCTTCCTATGCATCCTAACCCACGTTCTCTTCCATCGACGAAGTCGTACATTTACCACTTCTATCTTGATTTTTCTCTGAACGCGGGCAAGTCGCTTCTGTTTTCGACATCAATAGGTGTATTCTACAACACTCAGCACCCTCAGTCTACCCTTTTCTCTATGCTTTGTACGGAAGCTCCGTGACTCAGGCCATCCACCAATCTTATTTCATTTTGAAATTCAAGGGAACGAAGGCCCGGTGTGATGGCCACTCAATGGCAGCAGCCACCACAACCTCCTACGCAGCCACCCTACTACCACGTCCCTTCACAATTTCATCAACAATCTCCGCATTATCAGCAATCTTCAAACTACCACCAACCTGGATCTTACACTCAATCGGGGCGATATCAACAGTCCCCTCAGTATGCTCAGTCTCAGCAGCATTCACCAAATCAACAACAAGGGTATAGTGGCTATCAACAACAGTATGCACCACAGTCGTACCCCTCTCAAAACACCTCCCCAGCGCAGAGTAGCCCTCCTCAATATGGAGCGTATCAGCAACCTTATCAGCAGCGATCCAACTCGACTTATGGCCAACCCTCGTCGCAGATAGCAGCACCTCAAGCCTGTTATAACTGCGCCTCCCCGGATCATTTCGCCCAAAACTGTCCCGAGCCCAAGCGAGAAGTACCAGCGTGAGTCTTCCCTAGGATTAGCTCCTCTTTTCTCTTTCTAATGAGTATCAAAGTGGGGCACTTGACCCGGTTAGATTTGCGAATCCTTTGAAGCGTCCAAGGCCTGGTAATACGGTTGTGACAAGGTATCAAAGCGCACCCCAAAACCAGACCCATGCATCTCCCCAAGGCTATGGGTCAGCGGGGCCCCCTCAGGGCCAAGCTGGCTATTCTCAGTATCAAGTAGGGCAGAGTCCTGCCACTCCGACGTCGGCCCAATCCCCGTCGCAGCAGCAATACGTCCAACAGCAATGGCAGCAATATTACCAGTACCAACAAGCCTATCAGCAGGGCAATTATAACCAGCAAGGGGGTAATTACCAGCAACATCAGTACCAGTCTCCCTCCATTCCGGCCGGTGAATTTGCCAACGGCTCGCAACAGCCGAATCAGGCATCTCCTCAAACTCCTCAGAATGGATCCACTCCTCAGATGTACCAAGCCCAATACCCACAGACTCAGCTCCCTCAACCAGGTATGACATCTGCAGTGCCCTATCAACATACCCAGCAGCAATCTCAAAAGTCAATAGATCCAGCAGCATTCGTCCACAACCAGCGACATGGATCATTCATAGAGCCTAATTCCGGCTTCAGAGGACCGCACCAAGATGATAATGCCGATGCTGAAGCCGATGAGGACGATCTGAACTTGCTCGACATACCTTCCGTAACCCCCAGCCCATCTCAAGCTGCAACTTACGCCTGTCTACCAAATACGCTGGTATCTCCTCCGGTCAGTCTTCTCTGTATGCCTCTGCCAGCCAATTTTGTAGTTGCAGACACCTTGTATCCTATTGCGCCTCCAGCGCCAGAGATGGAAGGTCGCTGCCAATCAAAATACTTCCGAGACAACAATCTGGTACTACTCAAAGAAAACATCAGAGAGACGAAATACTGGAAGGATCACAAGGATGACCCTGTTTTCTCTGATTCTTCTACGAAGGACAGTCTTGTATCGCTTGACGACCTTTTTTCCAGAATCAAAGAGCGGCATGTGAATGGTGATTTGAGTGAGGACCCTGTGAGGAAATCTAGAAGCCTGTCTCGCAGCGTCTCCGTAAGACACAACTCAGGTGACTTTAGAGGTGATCTGGAGACTCTGGAACGTGACCTTGCCAAGCTCAAAGCTGAAATGGGAAGAAAGGAAAGGCTGGCTAGAAGCAAGCACTCGTCTCCGCCCCAATCGGCCACATCAGAGAAGCCTACGGTTGAGAAGGTCGTGGTGAAAGATGAGGAGGCGCCGCCGCAATCAGCATTTTCCGAGAAAGCGCCTATGTCTGCGCAAGAGACTGAAGATGTCCTGGCTTCTCTTGGGGTCACGGGCCCACCAAAGCCCATAATGAGACCATTGCGAACTTCAATCCATGGTTCGCCAGATGATAATATCCGCTCTATTAGTAGAAGCTCGTCAAAGGCTGAAATTTCACATCTACCCAAGGACCACCCAACGAATGGGTCACCCCATTACCCTCAGGGCTACGCCCCTCCGCCTCCACCGCCACCACCCTATCGTCAGCAATCTTTCCATGAAGGCGCGAATGGGAGCCCACTCTCTGCTCCACCTCTCTATACGAACTCTTACAGTTACAATACTAACCCTGGGGAATATGGCAATGGCGCATCTGAATATGGACAAGATGCACAATTTACATCTCCCACGGACTTTCACTCTGAGAGATCAGGTAGTCGAAAGCGCAGCTACATACGCCGTGACTCTGTTTCTGATGAAGAGACTCCAGCAAGACGCCAAGAAGATGATAGCGCTCCCAAGCACAAAAGACGCGCCCCGAAAGTTCAAGAAGCTTATGGGTGAGTGGGCCAAACCTCGTGTCTGAGCTGATTTTCTAATGGCTTTCTAGCCGCCGCTGGTAGGTGTCTCCCGGGCTAGGGCCCTTCAGCCCTTCTTTTCAGCATTTCATTCCTTCTCAAAAGTCCAAATGCATAGCGTGGGCGCTTACATGTGGAGTGCATCTTGTCAACAAAGTTCAGATCCGAGTTGGAAATATTTACAATGCATCCTGTAATTCTTCAGCAGCCTTCATGGCTTGTGGGGATCCCCGGATTTCTAAAGGCATCATTTTAGTGTCCTGCATGCTGCATCTCAATAATGGCGCGATTGCCGTGTCAGAAGAAATTCTTTCGACTATTACGCCTGTCTGCTGCGCTTACATTCGAATTTAATTGTTCTCTCGTGACACACTTTCCTGCATATTTTTAGTAAAACAACCAGGAATATTCGTAGAGGAACGGTAGATGAAGGCAGAAATCGGAAGAAAAAGGAATGAGTTATGAGACGGGTTCATGTAAGCTGTAAATGAGTAAGTAGAGATAGCCCTGCGGCGTCTGTCCCTTACCTACATCGCGCAGCCTTTCTTGCCTCGCCTTCAAGTCGTCAAGTAGATTTCCCTTGACGATTGATCTGCAATAGAGTAGATCACCATTCTGCTTGTGGTTGGACGAGACTTGAACGGCGGATATTACACTATTGCTTCTCGCAGTCAACGCTTGTCATGCATTCTATAGCGACGCAAAGCCCGTAATATCCACTGTAGACCGATCACATGCATGAAGCCGCACTATGAAGCACGTCGGTCGGGGTCTAAAGAGCCCCGCGGCTGCTGCCATTTGCGACCCCTTGCTCCGCGTCTACGCCAACCATCAACAAACGTCGCGGAAGATCGCTGCTGGCCTTTCCATAGTGCACAGCCTGCTGCCCGCCAATTCGAAGGCAGTATGAGTCCATTGAGCTGTCCACTATATGTGGCGGATTGGAGGGCGCGCTTGGTGAGGTGGATATGCTATCTCAGGATATGAGAGCAGGAGGATCTTGAGGCATGCTAGGAGACTGACTTGAGCATCGCTGAAGTATAGGGTCTAACGGTTCGAAAAGACAGCTGGAGGGAAAGACTCTAATTTTACTGTCTCTAGCTGTTGGAATGGTTCAATGGCTTTTGGTATATATAAGGAAAATACGAAGGACCTCTTGTGTCCTATCATAAAAAGGGTGCCTTTGATGATGTGGTTCAGGCGGAACACAGTACTTTGAAATGGAAAAACTTCGCCCAATGGGGGTTTCTAGGCTTTACCTCCGGTTCAACCCTCGCAATGTCTACAGTTTCTTCTTTGGATTGGGAAAGGGCGGAATAGATGGGTTGTTGTTTACTATAACACAACCAGGTGGACAGATGCTCTATGTGCAGTTACTCGCGATTCAATTCCATAAGTCAAACGTGGGCTCGACCAAGACGGTTGGATTGGCTGACTGATATCACTCAGAACCGCGCTATTCATTTCTAGATCCCAAGCAACACCTTACACGTCTCTCCGCCCGCCGCAACGGTGTCCCTGTGGTGCACCAGTGACCAAGCATACCCGCATCAAGAAGTTGCCACATTTCCCTCCTGGCCAGCATCCAACGTGCGACGGACCCACCCCTCTCCAACCACGAAATTGTTAACCTCGATAGTGAAACACGACTCCCAGAATCGATGATGCACCATCCATATTGGGATTTGCTTAGCCGCTTCGATAACCCATCGGTACTCAAAGGAAGGCGGGCCTGTAAGTCCAGTGCTTGCTCCTTTCACGAATGCGATGGTGACATCGCTAATAGGAACATTTATCTCGAAGTCGGCCGCGAGATCAGTGCTCGGATACTGTGCAAGATCTACGAGAGCTCCTAAGATAGTCACGAAGACAGACATTTCTCTGAGCGGTGCGCCCCAAGGGTAGAAGGACATTATGAGCTCGACGTCTGTGTTCGTGGGATTGGTAGTGTTGGCGGAATGTCCGTTGTTGGGATTCTCCGCGAGGGCTGTCGGTGTCGTGTCGTTCAGTTTCAGCATAGTTCCTGGCGGTAGTCCAGCCAAATTTTGTGCCCGAGTCTGATTTCTGAGATCAGACAGCTGGATCAATATGTACGCAACGATTACATCGTCCCAAAGAACAATCCACGTTGTAATCTGGAACATTCCTTGCATCGTTGGATCCGCTGACATGGTTAAAACTGCAAGATATAGGCCCAGTATGGCAGGTTTGACCGGGACGGTCAGCGCCCCGTCATGTGGTTTGATTACAATCTGAACGTCCGTATAACCGGGTACTGAAGTTGTCGTCTCTGGTGTCACCCCATGATAGTCTTTACCTGCCAGAAACGCAAGAGCTTCTACCGCATTCATGAGACATGATCGCAAAGGAAGATATCCATCGTAAAATCTGGTCAACAGTTTTAGTCGAGGATCAATACCAACGGCTAAACTTAGATCCTTAGAAGCTGGACTGGAAGAATTTTGAAGCTGAGAATTGATCGGTGTGGTAGCAATAGCACAGTGTATGTAATTCCAGCACATTCTTAGGACGAAAAGTACCACTTTGGACCTACTCCGAGGCCCCATGTCGATATTGCCCAATCTTGAACTCCTGTAAGAGCGACGAGGTTAAGTGATCTTCGGTGTCGAATTTGAACAGATATCTATTTGCAAGTGGGACCACGTGGTTGCTAACCCACAGTCGCCGACTGATAACGCGATATGCGCATGGCAAATTGCCCTCATAAAATGCGGCTTTCACGTATAGGCGACCTGCGATTTTTGTGCCCGCGACTTTGCCTGTCACTTAGTCGTAGCTTCGGCTAAGTCTGCCACTGAGCCGGCAGTCGTCTCCAGCAAATCATCATATTTCTCATGAAGAGCGTCAGCTTCGTCATTTTTTCCTTGATCCTCCAAGTGATCTGCAAGGAACTTCAGTGACTTCATCGAAAGCTCATGCGTAGGCCCCAAGACCCTCGATCTAGTCTCATAGACATGACGTTGTAGAGTTGTGCTTTCCTCGCAGCACTTATTTTGATATTTGAGAACAGACGACAAATTGTTCATGATTATTAACGTTACATTACTTGCCATCCCCTTACTAGTTTACCGAGACGCCTCGCTATATGAAGGAACAAACGCCGACATTAGCCGCGACGAATCATCCAACAAGATCCGTGACCCCATCAGGCCACGAACCCCAAATCATCGCCTTATTTGGCAATCTTCCACTCAAAGGTGCTAAAACTTTCAGCTTCTTCCTCTTCTCGTCTACCTCGGCAACGTAGACGAAGCCTATGACACTAGCATCGCGTATGCTTTCTTGAGGGTCATTAGTTTCCGCGTGTACAATAGCTAGCAATGCGTTCTGCATCTGTGCTGAGGGCTCAATCTTGTTGAATATAGGGGGGATCATGCTGTCTTCATTTGCATCGCCCGGCATCAGGGAAGTCAGAAGAGAAGAGGCTTGATGAGTGAATTAGCCTAGAGCAGTGGAGGACCAAAAGCTAGACTTACATTCAGCTAACTTGTAGATACAGACGGAACTAAAATCAATCTGCTGCGTATGAGGACTTAGTGTGCATTTAGAATCGCCAAAGAAGTATTCTCGAATTTGAGCCTGTCGAAGCTGATGTAGGAATGCGTCATCTCGATCGACGCATCCTCCAGACTTGTCTAATTTAATGACGGCTATGGTCTCTCCTGCGCTGGTCTTCTGCCCATTAAACCTTCGGAGCATATCACTATACAGTCGTTCTGACCCAAGGACCACGACAAGGCTAACTTTGGGGACATCAGCGAGAGGTTTGGATGCGCAGAGTTTGCACGACTCACCTGAGAACTCTGACACTGCATGATGAATAACCTCGTACCCTCCTTTGCCTTGACTGATAACTCCTGGCGTGTCAATGACGCATCCTGTTGCCTTCGCGTCGCTGTCATCCTGCAGTCTGTTCATCACTGAAAGTGCGAGTCGAGTCATGATAGGCTTATAGACGGAGGTTCTATCTTCTGGGTTCGCCAAACCCAGATAGTAAACCAAAGGTAATTTAACAGGTACTGGGCTAGGCCCATTCGTTGGGCTGCTACCCCACCCTTCCTCCACATCAATAATCGATGAGAATGTAGCAGCTGAAAGACTTCCCGGTATGCTCAGCATACTTTCTTTAGTGTCAAGATTGACCGTAACGGGCAGACGCCCACATCTCGTGGCATATGCCGTGAGCAGTTTTACAAGGCTTGTTTTGCCAGCGTTCTCGGGGCCAACGACCAACACCCTCGGACCATCTCTTCCTGTACTAGTAGCCACCTCTCGTAATTTTTCGAGCGCAAAGTGTAAATTCGCATAGTTGATCATGGGGGTCTCTTCGGCAATGTATTCGACTTGGCAATCACCAACAACCTCGAGGCGGCAGCCATGCCAAGTGTAGATGGCCGATTTCGTGCCTGAAAAGGTGTAGGGTTGTTTTTGAGCAAGCTCAGTGCCAAAAAGCTCGGCGCTACCTGAGAGAAGCTGCAAGGAGAGTCGTTAGCATATCCGGCGAAGAAACGGAACACGCGGGGGAATCTCATACCCTGACCTCGACTTTGGTCCCGAACGCGACTTCAAACCTCCATTCTGTGCCTTCCTTTAGCTCTTGAATAGTCGGTACCCGTGTTGTCTCAACAGGAACAGATAACTCAAGACCTGGCAGTGACATATTGAGAAGTCTTGATCGGGAGCTAAGGCAAGTTTAGCATGGTGTAAACTGGGGGTTCTCCGGGTCGCTTGCGCTTAAAGAGAGCCTCCGCTAGAGAAAGGCTCCACGTCAGCTCTTATTGTTCGAAGCCTGTAACAATCGATGACCACTTCCGTGCTCCGTCGTATCCTTGCTATTGTATGTCTAGTGTGGCCTGATCGGAGCGCCTCTCATAAATGCAGAAGCTGATGGAGGAAAGGTGGCTGCGCCATCAGAGTCTCAGAACGTAGCACCTTGCTCCCCGAGCCTCGTATCTCATCTTAAAATATACAATCCTCGAGCCAGGCACATTGTCAACATCGTGTGTATTCTTTTCATGATGTTAACATTCGCAAAGTAAGGCTTTGTGGACAGGGTGCCTAATCGTCCTGTCTATCTTGGCAAGCTTGCTCGATAACCCAGTCCAATGAATCTCTTTGACTCACACTTTGCGTCAGATTGACGGAATTTAAGTAAAATGTGAGCCAAGACTCCCGCGAAGATAATCACCGCTGTACCCGCTGCCATCGATGGAGTTCTCTAGCATTGGACAATCATGTATATTGCCTGCAATATTCTGTGATCTCAATGATTTGTAGCTTGGTGACTATGCTGGAATTGAAGCTGACATATCAGGTATGGGTTATGACTGACACAATCCAACCTTGTGAATCGAACAAGGTCGACATATCGTATTACGGGTATTTGCATGGCCCAGCAGGGACGATCGATGATTCCTGAGTAAAAGTCCTGAATTAGTGGGACGGTGGTGTTCCAAGATTCTACTCCTCGTACACACCAATGGGCACAGGGACCACTATGTAGCTACTTTCAAGATGAGATAACTTCCAGAGGCCTGACCCGTCAAAACACGCCGTTTTTTCGCTCTCATGTTTGCACTTATCCAAAGGGTTTGAATGCATTTCAGTGTCAAGATTCAATCTTGGTTGATCCTTTGGAATGTTACATGAATTTAATCTGACCGAGGTTGTCTTCTGCTAATTTTTGAAGGCCAACATCTCCTTCAGCCCGCCCTCTTGTTTCTGCCTTACTTTTCCTCTTCGGAGTTTTGGCAGTATCTTTCACTCGTGTTTTTGGTTATCAATCTCACTCCGAGACTACAGTAATAGAGTCTCAGAATTAGACCAGACGGTGATCTAAGGGGATTTTGGATGTAGCAAGCTGGTTTGACATATGAAGAATATGATCCGGTTAGAAATGATGGGCACACAGAAATCACCTCCAAATAAATAAGCTTTTCACTATCAATGGATGTGGCAAGGTTGCGACATCTCTTTGATTCACTAATCTCAATTGATCCCTCAGTACTATGTTGGGTATCTACCAAAAGACACATCGCCCTTACACCTCGCTATGCTCACATTACCGACCTTCCCTAGCAATACATGTTCACTCTGCCGAAATCTCTGACAGCAAGCGAGAGGACTTGACCCTTCTGCCAAATCCGGTGAGGTCGAAACGTGGATCAACACCTCTATTAGCCCTATTCTCTGCAATACGCCACTTGTAGTAGGGGTTATAAGGATCATCAGGAAAGAGAAACTTAAATCCCGGATTGTTCTTAAACTGCTTCTGCATCCTACCCTCCATCTGGCGTATGGCAAGATTTTTCTGCGTGTGGTTCAGGTTCATGTTTGCAATGGCAAGCCGCCTGGCGATCGCTTCCACGCGTGCTTGCGCCCTACGTGTGGTTGGGCGAATAACGCCGGGAGCTAAGTTCGTATCATCCAGCAACTCCGGCTCTTCCGCGTCGTCCTCAGAAGTCTCATCTTCAGCTCCGCTGGAGCTCTGTTCCACGTCCGTACCGGTGGCCTCCATTGTTATTGAAGCGTCATCGTTACCCATGATCTTTGCCCCTTGCTTGACAGGATCAATACGAGGACAGCTCAAGGCATCGATATACTGCTCATTCGTCATCTCGGAGATGAGACGCGGGGCGTTTTGAGGATCTTGGTATACTAAATTTTCGTCGAAGACGTCGAATGACTCTGGGTCCTAATATAGAAGTCAGTACCATCATGTGCTTAACTGGAATCATAACCTTACATCTTGGTCGATCCACTTCAGTGTTTGCCATGGTTCATCGCGAATTGCTTTTAGAAGCTTGTTAGTCGCGCTCATCCCGCCATACAGGTCTGTCTCCTCCAGGTTCTCCGCGGACTTCACAGCCACGTTGACAGCTTTGGCCTCTCCTTCGTCAGCATCATCTGCGGTGGGATCCTCGGCTGTTCGATCACCATGGGCAGCAGACAGCTTCTCCAAGTCGCGAAGCGCATCAACATGATCAAATTGTGGGCGCAGTTGGACAATTGCATCAATTCTGGTGAAGGTGCAGATGTCTAGATGGTTTTTAGCCCGCGACCACAAAAATCTTTGGGGAACATGAATATTGCTTACCGCCCTTGAACGTCACATACATATAGATCGGACTACCGTCTTTGAATGGAACAATTCGACCGCCAAGGGTTATCTTGTTCATCACATGCCCCTTGTTGTTCGCATCGTCAAAGTTCTCTAAGAGCTTTTCCTTCGATGGGCCTTCGGGCATGGGTGCACGACGAATGTCCTTCGTCGAGAGCTTCGGTCCAACTCCTAATCCACCTGCAAGGCCGTATGAGCCACCCTGTTGCAGATGTCGACTCGTGCGCATAGCTTCTCCATATTCAATACCCTTTGCTTTGTCGAAGTTGACATGGATGTTCAACGGGATATCTACCTCCACAACGCCACATTTTGGTTTGATACGCAACTCAAGGGGCTTTTGTCCGTTGGCTTCGCGATACTCCTGACCAAGTTCACGGTTGGGATACTGAACAAGCATGATGCGCATTTTGGTGGGATTTATGAACAGCCTATATTGTTTCAAGATCGGACCCAATTTGTCATCCTGCTGCATTTCCTTTACATAGGCATCAGATTTAGAAGATGCGTTATCGTCCGGACTCCAGCCGGCCTTTTTCCATTTCTGAAGGTATTCAGCTTGCATATCTGCTATAAATTGCTGCCCCGAGCTAATGCTATGTTTGCTAGGCCCAGACGGCGAGGCTTGCGGGGTGAGATGGTCGTCGGCCTCAACAACAGGGATGTAATTTTCATTGTGAGGTAGCGACTGAGTCAGCCCACCAATTACGCAAGCACTTCGATGGCGCTCACTATTGAGCTGGTTTTCGTTTTCATTGCATGAGTTGCTGGGAAATGGAGATTTTTCAGGCTGTGACTTCGATGAAACAGGTTCAGAAGTACCCAGCCCCGTTGGGGTACTCTCACGAAATGCAATACTTGCGGCTCGATCATCTTTGATGTTCGCCGGGACTCCTTTATTCTTCTTTCGCACCATGGCACTTTACCGCCGCGTTGTTTATCCAAGGGTTTAAAGCGGTGTGTTGATGGTGGCTGTATGAATTAAAAATGTTGTGGTTGGAAATTTCACAACCGAATTAGACATCTAGTAAATGATAATTCGCGTCTAAACAAGGTAGCAAAATAGCGTCATCCCGCGCGCCTATGCAGCTTTATCGGTTAGCCCCATCCTTATCGACAAAACGCGTGCTCTTGGCTTTACTAGAGTAGTGACGGAAGGGCAGGCATTAAGTATCTTTTGCTGCACACGTGTCTGAAAGATGGCATACATTGTCCCGATACATCGACCTACTAGCGTGAGACATGCATTGAAGCTGAGACTACTAAGCTCCGAGGAGGAATGTCTGGTGCTGGCGTGCGATCTCCCTAGCTACCAAATGTAAGCAACAGATGCTAATGATGAATTAGTAAAGCAAACAGACTCGAAATATACAACCAGACAGAAGATGGATTGGTCTTATCCCATTCAAGAGCCCTTTATGGCAAGGTCACCATGTTGGACAAGTTACGACCCTCCAGCTCTGCAACGGAACACCTCTTTGTTGGGACAGATCGCTATATGTACTTCACAGTCTCTTGGGACACTCAGAGCCGCCGGTTACGCACAGAGACAACCTACCAAGATCAAGCCGACAAGACGTTACGGGACTCTCAGACTGAAGACCGATGTCTGATTGACCCTACCAGACGCTTTATGGCCCTGCTACTATTCGATGGTATTGTAACCATCGTACCTATTGCACACAAAGGCAAAAGGAAAGGATCAGGTGAAATCGGGACACTGGGTGAGCCTGTGCCAGCAAGAATATCGGATTTATTCGTCCGCTCAGCGGCTTTTCTATTTCCCCATCCAGGTGAGGGTGAACAGGCGCAGCTTGCTTTTCTATATGAGGACAATCATCAGAAGGTGTGTATGAGTGTACGGAAACTGGACTATGCTGCTGGAGTCGCTGGAGAATCAGGTAGTGCAGATCTGGAGAATGTGATTGGCGCACGGGAAGATCTAGAGCTGGGTGCTAGCCATCTCATACCTGTGCCAGCACCAGCATGTAGGTCAATAGAGCTCGAACTATTGATGAGGCGCTGATGGAGTACAGATGGGTTGATTGTGCTCGCGGAGACCTCGATCAGCTACCTAGGCCATATAAACGGCGACTTCATCCATATGTCTTTGGAGGATGCTACCCAATTTGTGGCCTGGACGCCCATAGATGACCAGCGATGGCTTCTGGCAGACGATTTTGGGGAAATATACCTCTTACTGCTTCTGTTGGAGAGTGGGAACGAGGTCACAGGCTGCAAGCTTGATAAGATTGGGAACGCTTCACGAGCTTCAGTACTCGTGTATCTAGGCGATGGTTACTTGTTTGTAGGCTCACATCAAGGGGACTCCCAGATGGTCAAGATCCAAGCAGGTTACATTAACCTGGTGCAAACATTATCGAACATTGCCCCTGTATTAGACTTTAGTATTATGGATATGGGCAACAGAGCAGGCGAGGGACAAACGAACGAATACTCTTCAGGTCAGGCGCGAATTGTCACGGGTTCAGGTGCCTTTCAAGATGGTAGCCTCCGAAGTGTCCGAAGTGGAGTTGGTCTTGAGGAGCAGGGAATACTCGGCCAGATTGCTTATGCGACTGATCTGTTTGCTGTACGATCAAACATTACAATTGATAAGGTGGACGTTCTCATTGTGTCCTTTGTCAACCAGACCAGAATATTTCAATTTCAGGCGAACGGAGAGGTAGAGGAACTTGCTGACTTCCAGGGCTTCTCCCTGGCGGAATGCAGCCTATTCGCTGCTGACTTGCCGAGCGGCCGCCTCCTTCAGGTGACTGAGTCAGCAGTTCGGCTCATAGACTTGGAGAATGGAATGGTCCACTCTGAATGGTCTCCCCCTAGTGGGCAGGTCATTACTACAGCATCAGCAAATGACCAAAGCCTTGCCTTATCAGTAGGAGGAAAGGAAGCTGTAATTCTAGAGCTGGCGGACAGTCTACAAGTTCTAGCGAGACGACAATTTGCTGAAGAGGAGGAGATCTCTTGCATCCATGTTTCGAACGTCTCATCAGAAGTGTGCATTGCCGGTTTCTGGCACAGCGCATCCGTTCTTGTCATGAAGATCAACACTCTCGAAACTGTCTTGCAAATTCCAGAGCGAGTGGAGTCGGATGATGAAGCTGTATCGGTGCCACGTTCGATTTTGCTTGCCCAAGTCCTCCACGATCAATTGCCCACGCTTTTCATAGCCATGACTGACGGCGAGGTAGTCACATACTCCATCAATATAGCCAGCTTCACTCTATCGTCCAAGAACTGTATAATTCTTGGCACTCAGCAAGCCAGCTTCAAAGCTCTCCCAAGGGATGACGGGGTTTCTAATGTCTTTGCGACGTGTGAACACCCGAGTCTCATTTATGGATCAGAAGGTCGCATCGTTTACTCTGCGGTTACTGCTGAAAAAGCATCATGCATTTGCTCATTCGATTCGGACGCTTACCCAGGTGCTATTGCTATTGCTACGCCAGAAGACATCAGGATCGCACTCATCGATACTGAACGGGCGACACATGTCAATACGCTGCATGTGGGCGAGACTGTACGAAGGATAGCCTATTCTTCCAAGCTTAAAGCATTCGGTATCGGCACAATTCGTCGGTCAATAAGGCAGTCACAAGAGATTGTACAAAGCCACTTTAAGCTCGCAGACGAAGTTCTATTGGAGGTAAAGGACACATACGAGCTGAATGAAGATGAGCTTGTAGAGAGCGTTATCAGGGCTGATATTCGAGAGGACTCTGGAGAGATAATGGAACGACTTGTCGTTGGCACATCATACCTCTGTGACGACCGTGACGAGGCAATCCGAGGCAGAATCATTGTCTTTGCAGTCACCACTGAAAGGAAGCTAAGAGTCATTACCGACCTTCCTGTCAAAGGTGCCTGCCGAGCTCTAGGCGTGATCGACGGCAAGATCGTTGCTGCACTCGTCAAGACCGTAAGTATCCAACGTTCCACGCCTAAATCAGAATTGCCACAGTGTTGATGTATATTAGGTCGTGATCTACAGTCTCGAAAACTCCCACCTCAACAAACGCGCCACTTATCGCTGCTCCACTGCCCCCATCGACCTCTCAATCCATGGCTCCCAAATCGCAATCGCAGACCTAATGAAATCCGTCTCCATCCTCACTTACACCCGGGGCACAGCCGGTTCCGACGATAAGCTCAGAGAGACAGCGCGGCATTACCAAACAGCATGGAGCACAGCCGTTGCCCACGTCGGCGGAGATATCTCCTTCGAAAACGTCACCGGCGTCAGCCAAGACACCTGGCTTGAAGCCGACGCAGAGGGCAACCTGGTAGTCCTGGCACGTAATAATAAAGGCGTTACAGCCGATGATAGACGGAGATTAGGCGTCACCAACGAAATGCGCCTAGGCGAAATGGTCAACCGAATCCGCTCCGTCTCGATTGACTCCTTCAGTCCCACTGCCCCCGTCATCCCGAAAGCTTTCCTCAGCACCGTAGATGGCAGCATCTACCTTTTCGGCTTCATGACAAATCACCACAGCACGAATCTATTACAACTCCAAGAAGCTCTCGTACCGTATGTGCAGAGTCTAGGCCACATCCCATGGAAGACATACCGAGCCTTCAAGAACCAGGTGCGAGAGGCAGAGGAACCGTTCCGCTTTGTAGATGGTGAGCTGATTGAAGCGTTTCTGGATCTGTCGCCGGAGTTGCAGCAGGAGGTTGTGAACAAAGCTGTTGGCCTGGTTAAAGCCGTTGACAAGGATAATAAAGGGACGAATGATGATGTCGGGTGGGTAAAGAATCTGGTTGAGCAGTTGAGGAGGTTGCATTGAGAAAATATGGAGGTTTTATGACTGGAGAATCAAAGGTGGAGATGTACGCATATGGAAGGGGGGGAGCAGCATGAGAGGCGCTCGGGACAGGAAGTGATGTGCGCATGAGGCGAATAGCATACGAAATGTAGCTAGCGTTACAATGGACGACTCTGGATTGCAGCATTTGTTCTTGCAGTCTGTGACGTTGCTATTCCAGGGACAAGAGGCTGCGGATTGATATTCCGGTGAGCTTGATTACAGAAATGACGTGCCGCCTCCTACCACCCAAAGCGCTCGAAGGCGTTTCTTACCTTGGTGATCTTGAGTGCTATGTTACAGGTGGGGTTATCGAGGGAATTGGGGGTTGAACCTGTGGCGATGCGAAATGGGTAAGGGTTGAGAGAAGCTTGGAAAGATGATAATCGAAGGGCAGGGATCGGGGGAGTAGGCCGGGCTTGAGGATTGGTCTGGTAAGTACGAAAAGGGCTAATTGGGCGAATCGCAAATACAAGAAGAGCAACATGATACGGCCGGGTGGATTATGATGCACAGCATTGACTTTGTAAGCGGACACATCAGGAGGGATGTTTTTTCAATTGTATTACTCGATCTGCATGCATGTCCAAATCTTTCACTTCCATTCGGTATTTTAGCCAATTATCAGAGCAGCTTTTCCCACGTCATCCTCCCATCTCGGAAGGCAAGGGTGGTACTGTAATATGAGTAGGACATGTTCGGAGGAGTTTGTCATCCAAGCCGTTGTTCATCGAACTAGGTCACCAAGAATTTTGATGACATTCCTGATACCATGCAAGATATTTTCGTCTGGGCCTTGGTCCGGTGTCCATTGAGCATGTGCGAAGTCGATGAGTTTGAGGCTCTGTATAGGTGGGAATCTTGGTCGGTCTTCTTCCTCGCTTTCTCCACTTTCTTGGTCATCATGATTATCAATTTGCATTGGGCGTCCTTCTTGGAGAGCTTCAATGAGCTCTTTTTCTACTGAGAAGGCTTCCTTGAGGGCTTGTGGGTCGCCTTCGTACACGAAAAGGAGACTCGCAGAGTACATTCTACTTTCCTCGTTCTCGATTACTTTTGCCATTTCTTCTAGGTCGTCAATGAATCTTCTGATGACCTTTCTCATGGGCGCCTTGGGTCTCTCTTCATTATTGAAGCGAAAGTAATCCCGAAAACCCTCGGGCACGGTCTCGGTGTTGAAGCTGCGCCCGTACATCTTGTCGTAGAGTTTGTAGCCGTCGGCTGTGGTACCTTCTTGCAAGGTATTATCTGGGCCTTGGAACGTTTTCATACCAGCAATGCGAAGACCGAGTGGCTTGCTTGTAGTTTCTTCAGCAATCTTATCCAGCTTCACTCTCTTCGCCAAAGGCGCATCGTCCGCCCAGAGCTTTGCGCCCAGTTTGACATCAAGGATGTTAGGCTTCTTGTAACCCATCGCGACATTTTCCAAGACCACAGCCATATCTGTTTGTATTTTCTCTCCGTTCGAAGGCGCCCATTCCTTCTCAATGAGTGGTGCGTCGGCGATCCTAGATCCAGCCGACGAATTAGGCTCGGTCTGCCCTGGCAGTATCAGAGTCCCAGCTGCCTGCGCTGCTGTTGCTTCTTGGTTCAGTTGGATCCAGCCCATGTATGTGGGAATATGTGGTAGAATCTGGGGATGTGCCAAAGTTGAGTTGTAGAAATCGATTTCAGATTGCTTGCAAGGCTTGATAACTATCGTGCCTGATGGATCTGAAAGGACACCATCGCTGTACAGCATTCAGCGACTTGGACCTGTAGTATGGGGAGGTGGGAACACTTACTGGCCGGCAGCGATGTTGTCGTACGGGCGAAGCTGGGACATGCGAAATGATTTCTTGTCCGCCATCTTGTGAGGGCACAGTGTGGATGAAGTTACATGATGAGAAGGACAGGTGGAGTCTTAAAGCATCAAGCAAGACTCAAGGCCCCGGAGAAGGCCATGTGAAAGCCACGTATTGCCTAGCCTCGCGGCGGTCCGCACCTGTGGAAACTGAAGAAGTGAGAAGAAAAAGTCCGAGGTAGTTCTAGGAGTTACTGTAGGGTAAGGTAATGCCGGCTAATTGCTCTCTTGGCAGGGCTGTCGAGGGTACAAAACGCCCCCCCCAAAGCTCAACCCGGGCAGGTAGGTAAGGTAGTGGCCCGATAGCGTACCCTTATTCTTCCGGACTACCTTACCTTACTTTGGTAATCACTGATAATCTCTAGGCGTACTTGGCGTTGTACTCTTTGATCTACGCGTGAGGCTACCTCAAACATTCAATCTGCTCTGCTTCATTCCCGCTCGGAGAATGACCCCGCTGGCGACGCCTCACTTGAAGTAGGAAAGGAAAGAGTTCTGACAGTGACGATTAAGACTTCCTTGCTCTACCTGACACATCGGCCTGTAATGTTGGCGGACAACTCCAGCAGCGCCCAACACTACTTTGAAGCAGTAGACGTTCACTGTTATCGAGGAGCTTCACTAAAGCGTGAACACACTTCATTTACACTTCTCAAAGGTTTCAGCTTCCTTCACAATAGGACATGATTCATTTCATTTAAAAGCTATCTTCCAATGATCCTTTCCTTGCTCTAACCCTATAATCTCATCGCACATCGAATTTTACAACACCTCTCATTCCCGCTTGATTTTCATATGACCTATCCAATATGGCGGAGCAGGACAAATATGATCACACGATCGAGGCTAACGAACGTGAAGACCTGACTGGATATGATAAAGGATCTATTAATGTGGCCAACAGCATCTTCTCCACGCATATCGCTACAGTCGATTCACAGTCCGTGCCCGCGTCGAGCCCCGATAGTAAGGAACAGCATGATAGAGTAGATGATACTTCGAAGCCTCAGGTGCTGGGCGAGATCGATCCAAATTCAGTGGCTTTGACAAGCGGCGCCTCTTCAAAGCAAACAGCGCCTTCCCAGACCAAGCCTAACGCTAACGTAGATCCAAAGCGAGTTGTCGTTGCCGATCCAGCAGATGAGCGAGTCCTAGCCGAGAATGAAGAAAATGATGAAGCGGAGTATGCTGGTCAGACAAATGAAGGACCTGGAATTGGAGTTGGGTCTAAAAAGAGGAAGAAGAGAAAGCCAAAGAGCAAGAGAGGACTAGTAATGATCTCAGTCCATTACGACATTTTCGTGCTGACTTGAATGTCTTCGCACTAGAACGCCCCTAGTGGTTTTGAGGAGTACTATGTAGATGCACCTCTCACGCCAGCAGAGTTTGAGGAAGAGAAAGCCATCTATGATGCGTGAGTAAGCTTCAAGCCGTCTAAGATACACCATTCTAACGTTCTCAAAGCTACTATCCCTTTGCACAGTATGTACTCGTGCCCAACTAGACTTGAGAACACCAACTGATCCACCTATAGGCGTATTGAGACAGCAATCCAACGCTTCGCTGCAAGGCGCAAGATGGACTCAGTACGCAAGAATCTGTTCGACAAATATCTTGTTCATGGCGGTGTTGAAGGAGGGCCGAAGATGTTTTCCGGAGGACTTGACGCTAATGCGCTTTCAACCATGAATGCCGCGGAGATCGCAGAGCTCAACGCAACACACTACGTGGGGGGTGACAAAGGTGGCCCGGGTGACATCGTGTGGGTAGTCGACTTTGAGGGCTGCTTACAATCCTTCTTGTAAGTCACATCAGGGCTTCAATGGAGAGATAAAACTTGACAAAACCACAGATCATCAGATTATCCAAGCCGGTGGGAATTAACAAGCGAAGAGACGATTAAATCTCACGTCAATATCATCCGCAACTTCCTGAACTACCTGCTCCACCACGACGTCTGCCCAGAATACCAATCTCAAATCAATGCCGCCCGTATCCTGTGCGATAGAGGACAAAAGGAACTATGCCAGATTGGACAACTGCTCCCGCTTCTCCCAGGCGACTTCAACATGGCCTGCTCCATAATCTTTGGTGGTATGTACCAAGGCGTGTATGAGTCTAATTGCGAATGGATGGACGACGACGAAAAGGAGGCCAATGCGGGCATGGACCTAGAACAGGCTCGCAGGGTTTTCAAATTCGCTCTCGCAGCTAATGCAGACGATGAAACCTTCCAAACATATAAGGAGCATCTCGCAGAGAAGACATGCCATATCACTAGTTCTGAGGAGGTGGGGCTCGAAGTAGTTGACATCATCCTGCCTAATGACGAAGCCCGATCCTTATATGCGCAGCGCCAATGTACTGGCCTCAAAACCATCGGCAAGTTGAAGGCGAAGTCGTGGTTCGATGCCAATGCTGCAGAGGATGAAGACTTAACGGAGGAAGAGGAAGCCGCGCTGGCAGCCAAAGTCCCCGACGTCAAGCATTACGAATTCTGGATCGAAGAAGACGTACTACAGCACATGTTCATTGGCATGAAATTCGGAACACAAGTCACACATCTTAACTTTGGGGTATCTTACTTCGACGCTATTCACGGGGTGCATTGCTCCTTCTTCAACCGCTCGCCCAACCAGATGATGGGTGGGTGGAGGGAGCCGGAGAAGGAGTGGTTGCCTATGAGGCCTAAGAACACGAGTGGGAATATGGATGAAGGTTTTGAGGTTTATGAGAACCAAGCTCCTGAACCAAATCTAAGCGAGGTGGAGGTAGTGGAGGAGAAGGAGTTTGGTCAAGGAACAGCTGGGATTTCTGGAGCAACTCAATATGGACCTCAAGACGATAACGACTTCGAGAACTATTTCCTTACGAGAAAAGCCACCAAGAATGGCGCCGAGGAAGCTGAGGCAGATAGTGGTAAGCCAGATGTGGCTCTGGAAGGCGGTGATATTGGCGATCCCGGTGTTGAGGTGCGGAAGGTCAAGAGTGAAGAGAAGGAGGTGTCTGGAAACGTCAACAAAGTCTTGGAGGAGACATTTGATGTGGCAGCCAAGGATTGAAGCTGACAATTACACGAGTCTCGTCATCGTCACACAATGGTTGACTTAGGGGACGGAACAGTCAGAGAACATCATTTTCTTGCGTTCTAAATTACGGCGTCATGAGTAGCTTGCCCATACTCTTTCGGCCTTCCAGATCCTATCAGGTCCATTAGATAGTCTCTTCGCAAAAAGATCATGCCCAGGCTTACATTGTGTGCTCTCGCTACATCCTTGAGAGGATAGACCTCATGGATCCTGACCGTCATCTTATCCTCCTCTATCATTTTCCACAGCCGACTAGTGTAATGCTCCAATTCCTCCCTGGTGTAGACATAATTAAATAGAGTCGGTCTTACAATCTTGATGTTCTTTGCGGCCAATTTCCTGCACCATTACCCATTAGCGATCCCTTCAACCTCCTCAAGCCCAAGGAAGGTAACCGAGATCAAACTTACGAAATAGCAAACGGCTCCACAGCCCCACTTGCATTCCCGAAACTAGCCACCGTCCCCTTCCTCGCGCACACCGCCAGACTCCTCTCCCACGTCGCCTTTCCCACACTATCAAAAACAGCTCTCACCCCCTCCCCCCCAGTCTTCTCCGCCACCACCTTCTCCACTACCCCCTCCCCCTCCACAACCACGACCTCCGCCCCATTCTCTTTCGCAACCGCAACTTTCCCCTCCGAACCCACAACAGCGATGGTGTGCGCGCCAATAGCACGGAGGATTTGACACAGCCAGCCGCCTACGCCGCCGGAGGCCGCGAGGACGAGGATCCAATCGTTGGGCTGGACGGGGTGGGATTCGATGATTAGGGTTAGGGCGGTGAGGGCTTGGAGGATCGATGCGCATGCATCCGCAGAACCAATTGAGGGGGGGATCTTGACGGTTTTGGCGGCCGGGGCCGCGCTGTATTCAGCGTAAGCGGCGGTTCCCATCCAGACGACGCGGTCGCCGATGGAGAAGTCGGTTACGGAGGGGCCGAGAGAGACGATGGTGCCGGAGGCTTCTCTACCGAGGATTTCGGGTTTGGGGGCAGCGTAGAGACCGTTGCGGAAGTAGGTGTCTATGTAATTGATTCCGATGTATTCATTCTTCACGACGACTTCGCCTTCTTTGGGAGTGGGAACGGGAAGGTCGGTTTTGTATTGGAGGACTTCCGGTCCTCCCGTCTTTTCGATCAGGATGCCTTTCATCGTTTTGGGGATGTCGTGGGATGCCATTGTTCTGTGAGAAAGGTGGTTGTGAAGGAGGGATAGTCGTGGGGTTGTCCTGGTCAATCGAGTAGGTATTTTCGTTAGGATGGAGTGGGACCGTAGAGACATAAGAGGGTGTCTGCTACGCAATTGAGAGATACAATGGGAGAGTGTATGAGAAGCCTCTGTATTGCACAGTGTTGGCGAATAATACAACGCCGCTAACCCCCCATACATGGGTTGCATGTTCGCGGGGCTCAAGCTCCAGGCTTCGGCAGTACGGGGCATGTGTCCTGCCGAGCTCCCTAATTCTAAATAGATCGAACTGTTGGGGTAGTTCTCCGGCTAAAGGTACCTTGGCGGCCAATCATCGTTCTCTGTGCCTGACAGCTCTTTTCAGCTCTTCAGAGCTCTCATTCTCTCAATTGAGTCTTATCCACCCAAAAATAATCAGCAAACAGGACTGAACCATGGCTGTCGGCTCAGTGCTCGTTACTGGGTAGATTCCACTGTCTCGGTGCAAAATGTATATTAACTCTTCCTAGAGGTTGCGGTTACATTGGGTCCTTCACAGCGCTTGCCCTCCTCGAGGCTGGCTACAAGGTCGTCATTGTGGACAACTTGCTAAACTCTTCCGAAGAAACAATTAATCGAATTGAGCTCATCTCTGGCAAGCGACCCGGGTTCTACAATGTCGACATCAGGAAAGAGGAGGACTTCGACAGGGTCTTCAAGGCGCATCCTGATATTGACAGCGTGATCCACTTTGCTGCTTTGAAGGTATGCCTTCAGAACTTCGTCCAGATAATCTCGCTTGTCATTCAACATGCTATGCTTCTTGGAGCCTGTCAAAAGCCTTATTGGGACGTACATTGAACAATGGCAGGCAGTAGGCGAATCGAGCGAGATCCCTTTGGAGTACTACCGCACAAACGTCTACGGTACCATCTGCCTTCTCAGCTCCATGACACGTCACAATGTCTCCAACATCGTCTTCTCTTCTTCTGCCACCGTCTACGGCGACGCTACCCGCTTCGAGAACATGATTCCCATCCCCGAACACTGCCCCATTGGACCCACCAATCCTTATGGTCGCACCAAGGCCACGAACGAGGCTATCATCACCGATCACGTGGAAGCTCAACGCAATAATCTCAAGAAACAAGGAAAGAAAGGCGAGCACTGGAATGCTGCTTTACTGCGGTATTTCAACCCAGCTGGCGCCCACCCAAGCGGAGTCATGGGCGAAGATCCCCAGGGAGTACCGTACAACCTACTTCCCTTACTTGCCCAAGTCGCAATTGGAAAGCGAGAGAAATTGCTTGTTTTTGGAGACGGTAGGGATGCTATTTCATATTCCGCTGGCCCCTACGGAAGTCGTTTACTTACAGCATGCTGCGTAGACTATGCCTCGAAAGACGGCACCGCCATCCGTGACTATATTCACATCCTCGACCTCGCAAAGGGTCATCTCGTTGCCCTCAACTACCTACGGGATCACCAACCAGGTGTAAAAGCATGGAATCTGGGTACTGGGAAAGGTAGTACGGTTTTTGACATGATCAAGGCTTTCAGCGATGCTGTTGGTAGAAGCCTCCCATATGAGGTCGTGGGACGTAGATCGGGCGATGTCCTGGATTTGACGGCCAACCCAACAAGAGCTAACAAGGAGCTTGGCTGGAAAGCTGAGCGCACGTTGTACGATGCGTGCGAAGACCTGTGGAGGTGGACCGAAAATAATCCACAGGGATATAGGCAGAGCCCACCAAAGGAGCTGCTTGACAAGCTAAAGGAAGACCAGAAGGCGGGAAAGCCTATGGCTTAATCAGTGGTATGGAAGTAGCATGTGGATCGCACAGTTGTTATTTGTTCCCGTTGTCTCATAGAACGCTGATGCCTTTCAGCTGATAGAACCACAGCATATAGACAAAGCTTTCACCAAGCTAGACACTAATTGAGCAAGGCTGTAAGCATTCTGTAGTCTTAAAGATAGGGCTATTCGCCGGAATGTAGGGTACTGAAGACAAAAGTCACTAACAGGTATCTGCGCGTTTGAGGCACATTTCTAATCTACAATGCCTGTTTGAGAGAGTGGAGGGAGCTGATTGGGTAGGCGAAACCTACCATTGTTCCGGGTCGATTGCTGCCTGATCTTGCAAATACATAAAAACCCCCGCAGTGTGGCCGGCGTGCTATCCTTTCATTGCATCTCACTATTATCAAGATGGCGCGAACGATGCACCAATATCGGCGTGCAGCAAGGCGCGATCTATGGGATGGAGAAATAGATCGCGCCGCAGAAAATGATGGCAACACGAACTACAATCCTTTTTTCACAGCTGCTACTAGGATTAATCGAAGGCTGGTGGCGACGTTTAATAATACTGATGGTCCACAGTCTAAACTTGATCCGCCTCTGGGCCTCAGGCAAGACGAGGCAGATCTCGAGCCACATCGTACACAACCAGCCCCTGTGGCGTCATCGCACAAGCCTCAATTGAGGCGTAAATGCCGAATTCGTGAAGGAGATACAGTCCGGAAATTCGCGGAGATAGGACTGGCTTTCGTAGAACATGGACTTATAGGGACAAGTGGCCCGGTTTTACCAACGAGCATTATCTTTGTGGAGTATGGCAGTCGCAATCCATTGGCCTTAGGTAAACAAGATAGCCTCTCATATCACGTTGATAATGCTAATCGTGTGCCAGAACCGGGACAAAAATTGCCTGATGTATTGGCTCATATTCAATCCGGATCCCCGCAGTCGGCGAAAACCCAAGAGGGGATCGAGACTATGTCAAATGTTACGGAGCCTCCGACGCCTGATTCAGGCGATACAAATGAGCCCACAATAGACCATACGCCAATAACAACAGACTTAAGGACCTGCGAGATTGTGGATGATGAAAATGCTCTGGAACAGATGGTGTCTGATGTTAGTACTAGTTTTCAGCTTCTCACCGTTTATCAATGCTCAAACCCTCCCAGACGAGGAATAAGAAACCTACAGGGGATTTGAGAATAGTGTAAGGCACGAGTGTATCTCATTAGACCAAGCTTGCTGAGAAGCTGGCAGGCATATTCAAGACGATCGGAGGGCATTCCGAAGTCTCTTCCGGAATTATTTCTCGCTCGACTTCAATCGTAATCGAGTCAACTTTCTTGATTGGTGTATTGGGGATCTTGCAAAAAGCAATCGCCATTTGCCAATCCGGCAAACCGAATTCTGGCGGCCAGTGATTGACAAGTCTCGCAGTGTTATCCGGACAGCTTTTGGTATAGAATATCTTGTCGCATACCAGCCAACTAGTGTACCATCAAGGCCTCCTGTTGCTATATCAGCGGCACACAACATTGAAGATAGGACCTCGCTTTCCGAACATCTGCCTACTAGCTGTCTACAGAAGATCGCAGTGTTTATCCAATTCAACAACAGGCAAGGGAAAGAACTTCATTTCGTTGAGTCGTACAAGAAAAGTCTCGAGAATTATATGATAATATTTGATAAAACGCACGAAGGAATTGCAATCAAGGACGACTTAATACCTAGCCCAAACACCTGGCAGAATTTATTGAAAGACTTTGATCTTGTGAACCAACCCTCGGGCAATCCCGTTGCATTTGCAATAGTTCAAATAATCTTCGAAGGTGTCGCTAGAAAATGGAGCGATTTTATCCTTTGCATTGACAACTACATTGCTGCCCTTGAGGAAAAAGTCTACAGTCAGCCGGCCAACGACCAATGGTCATCTGCACTGTGGAGCATAACGAAGCAAATCTCGGAAGCTGAAAGGCTGATTAAATTTCACTTGCTTCTCATGGAAGATATCCAGAATAGTCTGGTATTCCTTATGGAAAAGCCCTTCGGCCCAGACTGGTTGAGCCAAAATATATCAGAATTCAAGCGGCTGAGCAACGAGATCGACGAGTCTCTCAAGAAACCAGTGGCCAATATGGTAGATTTGGTAAGTCCTTGACCGATATACTTTAATCAAATGGTGGGTAACAACCCATATAGGTCTATAAATCCATCAGCATTCGTGACGCACGTCAGTCTCTTGAGATCAACACCAGCTTGTGGCGACTGAGTTGGATCACATTCATCTTCCTACCACTGGTCTTTCTGGCTAGCGTATTTGGCATGAATGTGTCTGAAGTCCAGAATTACCCATCTTTGAAGTGGTAGGATGAAGGCACCTACACCGTTTCGTTATGCTTACAAGTTTGTCAGGTATTTCATCGTCGCTGTGCCCTTGGTAAGAGATTACACACAAGACCCAGCGAGTCCACAGGGATACTAATTATCGCAGATGCTCTTAGTCTTGATATCATGGTTCATTGTCAGAAATTTCATGCAGCGAAATATCGCTTCGCAAGCCTAACGCCGCCTATACTTGATATATATGACTACATTGGGCTACGATAGATGTCCGGATTCTAGCAAGATCCCTCAAAATCTCAGCAAAGGATACAAGTTCCAGGTCAACTAATTCTTTGGCGCTTCACAGTATACTTAAAACACAGCCCCAATTTTGAGCTTAGCAACAAATCAACTAATACAACGACACGGCCAACAAACCTCCAAAAGATAATTATCATTATAATTATCCGCCCTAAAACCCCCCAAAGATCTCAAACTGTTAGGCTGGATATCTCTCCCAGGTACAATTACAACTGCGACTCAGATCTCATCAAGCTACAATGACCTTTGGTCTATATATCTAAACAACGATCTGATTCGCTGACCCGCATCTACATGGAGAAAAGAGCGCACCAACACGTCCCTCAGGAAGGAATACCAGATCGCCCATTCTCGTTTGTAAACTACATACTCCATAGTCTCACTCTCTCTATACATGCAAAACCATAATTCTCCAAGTCCCCGATTCCCTCTCGATTCATCTCTACTTAGTCCCCGCGCCTTCTCACGAAAAGGAGCAAACCCCCTTTCTCTCCGCCTTAAGCATTTCTCACTCTCACCCCCCCTTTACTATCTTAAACACGTCTGGCGACTGATAATCATATCAGTATTTAATGAAATTACTAGATTCCAGCCAGTTTAAGAACCCATTCCCCAATACCCCTCTCCCACCTCCACCAACACCTCC
>NAPT01000189.1:0-46403 GCA_002927785.1 Cladonia uncialis | reverse complement strand
GGGGTAGGTTGTGGGGGATTATGCATTTGGAGAGAGATGTGCGGGATGGGGTTGACGGGGCTTTGAGAAGAGGAGTGCTGTTGTGGAGTGTTATGGATGGAGGTATGGAGTGGGGTTTTGAAGGGTTGGAGGTTAGATTCTATGAGGATGATGTGCGGTAGGATAAAGGATGCTATGGATCACAGATGCCGCTGATGCTGATGCCGTGTTCTGGTTTTGTTGTGAGGTAGCTTTAATAACGTAAATGGCTGCGCTCTGTGAAGGCGTAGATGATTTCATTAGATGTTCTAGTCTACGTGCTGATTCACAGGAATATCAGTCAGTGTGGAGAGGATGAATGAAGCCGAAAGTGGATGTTGAGTGCTGAATGAGTGGTTCAGAAAAATAACTTTATATTTTAGTTTAGTGATTCCTCTCTCGCCTTCGGGCATTTGGTCAATTTGAAACGATACAGAGAAGATTAGCATGGCCCCTGCACTAAGGATGACACGCTCAATCAAAGAGAAGCTACCAATTTTTTTGGCGCTTTTTTGCCCTCTTCCTCGTCCTTACTTCTGCTTCTAGGGTGTTGGCTGGTGAGATACAGGTGGTGGCAGGGGAGAGGGTGGATTTGCAAGTTTTTTTTGGAGCGTGAGGCGTAGGGCTGAGGGAGGGCTTGGCATACCTAAGGTACTTATTGGAATGTTTTGAGGAGGTCAGAATGGAGACTGCGAGTTACTGTAGGGCATGAAAACATATTTACGACATAGACTTTGCTGCCCTACTTACCGGCAGGCGTACTTATACTCCCTTGAGACTGTGAATCAGTCACACTTCACTACGAAGGGAACTTGATCTCATGCTTTTTTTTCGGAGTCGAAGCTACCCTCTCTTGCAGACTTTCGAGACAAAGTTTTGCTCGTCGACCGTCCATATGAACTACATGCAATCACTTGGAGATGTTGGTTTCAGCAGCTCCACGGTTCTCTTCGGCAGAGTTAATCAGTGGAGTCTTCTAGGGATTCTCATTTCCGTGTCTATGAATACACCCATCGTTATTGCATATACCATGATATTGACTATGGAAGGGCTATTTCTCTGTTGCTTTCGTCATTTGCGGATATCCTGTAGCAGGGTCAGCAAATTTGCATCATACTAGGGTTAGATGCAGTAATGGATGTTCTAGCCCTTCCGAGAGGGTCGCAGTTTCGGCAGCTTGCAGGTCTGTTTTAGTCTCCTCCGGGAATCTTGCTCCTTACCGAACCCTGATTTCTATAATCAAAACCACCTTTCCACTTGACGTGCCCAGCAATCGCCATATCGGAAGACATGGTGACCTCAGCAACCATAAGCTCACCCCAAGGACCAACCCCCTTCCCGAGGCTGCTACCAGAACTCCGAAACAGGTCTCTGAAGAACGCCTTGTGCTTCTCGGTTCCATCCTCGTGGGTAGGATCGTGACCTTGTCAAGTCCGGGAGAGGAGTAAGATGGTATTCCGCGACATGAACTCGGGGAAACTTCCATCAAGCGGAAGAATCGATCACAATACATGGTGCATCTAAGTCTCTATGTCTTGCTTAAAGCTTTTTTGACCGCTACTTGCTCCGGGCGACGGACTTCCGAAATATACGTTCGGAACCTCAAATGAACAAGAAAATCGACAGTAAAGAAAAGCCAATATCAGACCGCTCATAAACCATTTGACCCGTACCTACTCACTTTTCACGAGCTAGTCCTTGCGAAGCATCTTCGGCACATGAGCATGTCCCGCAAGGACCATTATCGTTACCGGACAACATATACACCACATTAGCCTGAATCACCTTTTCACAAACCTGATCTATTCCTAACACAAATAACAATAATATGACTAATCGAGCTCCATAAATGAACGCAGGCAAAATAGGAAAGGGAGGAAAGGAAATTAGACTCCTAGGTACACTCCCTCCTCTAGCCCAAATATACATCCCCACTCCGCCGCACGCCTAATCTACCGGACACGTCCACGCAAGTATGACATGCAACCCACAACGCTAGCCCCAGAACTCGCTGGCCCAATTGCTCCCATGATAATCCAGTCTTCTGAAACATGCGACGCAGCAGTCGTATGCGGTGGCGGTGTCGACTCCCTCGAGATCCAAGGTGTTTGGAGGCCGCCCACAGGTGTGGGTTAATTGGAAAACGAGGTAATCATAGCCTAAATGAAGATACTAATCGCCATGCACAGTATCTCAACAACTTAGAGCTCCCTAACCTTTATCCCTGGCCAGGCCCCTCCGGATACGGCCAGATATCAACGAATACTGTAAACGATAAACAAGAAAAAGAATCATCACGGAACGCTGACTAGAGAAAGAGAAGGCTTTCGTTTATGTTAGATCATTACGGCATCACAAAGAGACAAGATTCCGTGGCAGAGATTCCTCTCCCTAGACCTCCTCAGCAACCCTCTTCTCGTTCACTCTGATGACGGATTTGCCGACCTGCAGATCCCCAATTCTTAGCCACAATGACAATAACAACTATACAGCACGAGAGCTGATCCAACTCACCTGTTCCATCCTTTTCCCAGTCTCATTCTCTTCAATATAACACACATTGATTGCTTCCAAATTCTTTCCGTTCTTTCCTCTCCCATGCTTGTCCGTTCCCCGCGTCGTGAACAAAATCCTGCTACTGTCGACGTCTCCGCCGATTCCAGAGCCAACTCTCACGCTGATATCAAAGGCTGTTTCCTTCGAAGTCCGGTCATGGTCCGCGCGGCTGGGCATAAGAGCGAACGCGGGACCAAGAAATGACATGCCTAGGGAATTACGAAGGTTGTTTGTGGAGAGGATCTCGCAGAAGCTGACGTGCGAGATTGGAATGGTGCCCCTGGTAAAGGAAAGGACTGCGTCAAATGACTGCCGCTTTTTATAGTGATCGACGGCTTGTCCGTTGATCTTTGTCTCCTTAAGCGACAATATTGTTTCGTAGGACGAGCATAGTATGGTGAGGTGCATTGCTGAGGCGAACATGGTCGAGGCGCCAAGAGAGAGCGAGGCGAGAAGGGCCAGGCTGCCAATTTGCGCAGCGGCGAAGTTGTTGGGGGTGTTATCGGTCAATTGACGCGCCGTCCAGGATGAAAAGCCTGAGGCTAAGGTTACTCCCATCATCACCATCGCATTTGCGATGACCCGATCTAGGGCTGTGAGGGCAGACTCGGTAGCCGTTTCACGCTCGGTTTTTTGCGCTTTATCGAGGGTTGCGAGGGCGCTAGAGACTTCCTTTGGGTCGTCTACTTCCGGGTCACTGGCGCTAGCGTTGTCCTTCGTGGATGGCGGAGGAGAAGGAGGAGAAGGAGTGTCGTCGATGAGACTTCGAGGAAGACCGACCTCGTGCTTGAAGACAGCGTCAAAGGATAAAGGGACATATTCGCTGCTTGCTTTGTCAATGCCTCGGAAGTTGAAGGCTGAGCCTTTCCTATGATGTTGCAGCCTTTTGCTATCACAAATGGCAAACTTCGCGCGCTCGAGAAGGCTCCAAGCCGCGCCTGCGGCTACATTGGTGAAGAATCGCATACAGATGGTCCAGACGTACCAGAAGTGGAAGAAGTAGGCTATAGCATAGATTAGGGTAACGACAAGGCGTGGGTAACTGTCCATGGAGAGTTCGTTTGTCAGAAAGCCGTTGTAGAGCAAAGTAGTGAACAGCATTATGATTATTAGCCAAAGGGACACCCATTCCCACACAAGAAGTTGCACAACATTCTTGGTGAGGTGGGAGCCACTAGTCATCCAGATCCGAGGGCGGTAGGATGTACTGTCCTTGCGGCCGGGTTTGGCGGCGCAGTCAAGCCAGCCCTTAGCTACAAGACTAGAATGATTGTCCGTGTCCATCCTTCCTAAATAGAAGAGCTGGATCGGCGGCAGCTTCGCGCTGGCCCACTCGAACGGCCCTCCCGAGCGTGAAGAAGCCTTGGAGTCCCTCCGTAGATTCGATTCTCTTACTGGCACTTCATTGCTTCTTCTAGGCCACGCGAGGGATAGGAGGCTGCCTAGATTTCGTTCGATTGAGTGCTGGGGATACATAGCTGTCGTTGACATGAAAGAACCTCTCTGTATCAGTACGCTGTAAGTTATTATGACCAGCGTTACAGAGGATATGGCTAAGGCCGTCTCAGCCATCTTGATGCTGAAAGCCAGATCTACGACTTCTAGGCCGCTCTCATCAGTGCGGGCAACGTGAATTGCGTAGGAGATCGGCTTGGCCGCAGCTTGGCTTATGTATGTTAGGAAGAAAGTTCCAATCGTCATCTTAGATAGAGGCGCCATGGTGCCAAAGAAGCTGAAAAGAAGCAGTGGAGGACTGGGTGTATTATGAAGAGGACGAGGAGGGAATTGCTTAGCTCTTCGAAATGTCAATTTGATTGCATCCGTCTCCCACACAATATCGTACTGCGTGAATGGGAAAAGCAGCGTGAGAGGGTATTGCTACTGTCGCGTAGCCTTGTGGCCTTTGTATTAGACTTCAGCTGAAGGCACGGGCAATGTAGTAGCGATAGATAAGGCTAATACAGAGATGGGCTAGTCTAGATCTAATTTGCGTTTAGCATCATTGCGATATCGCCGAGGCGCCTTTACGCTGCCTTCAACATCAATACCTCCTCATGCGCATAAATTTGAACTATAGCCAGTTCGTCTTGTGCAAAGTTGACACCTATGTGAGGCGAACCGCAACAAGACTTCTTCTGGGGTTCTATCCGGTCTCTGCGCGATGGCGATAGGGGTCCTTGGCTACGAGTGATTCACTTGCTTTTCGTGCTGGTCGTACACCTGATAAGTCCTGTTGAGCTCGTTCTCCTATACTTGATAGAAGTCTCGAACTATAAGATCATACCGTAGATATCGCGATATAACGAGGTTCAATTATTATTGCACTTACATAAAGACCCATCCAATGTGAAGTGTGTTAAGCTAGATACGGTACGATATCGCAATCCTCTTTGAGATCAAACCGCTCAAACTTACTCTGCAATCTTCCCGCAGCATTGTTCTGCCGCCGTTCGACATCGACAGCATCTGCCTTGCACACCCAACCTCCAAGATCCTTCTCCTCTGACACAAGCACGCTAATGGGCGGTTTGACTGCGTTTGACGGGACTAGTTTTCTTTGCGCCGGAATGGACGAGTGTGAGCCGATGATGATCGTTCCTAGTCCTTCTTTCCCCTTTTTTGTATGCTCTTGCGGAGGAAAGTAGTACACGTCCCGTAATTCAGCCGTTCGGGGGAGGTAGATGTCATTACGAGGGTAGCAAACTGTGGTCTTTTCTCCGGCTTTAGTAGGCCGAAAGAGGGGGATGCGGATGACGTTAAGCTTTGTATCCCTTTTAACAAAATAGAGGTACTGGTCAGTCCAGGTCAGCGTGTAAGGGAGAGTTGAAACGGAGACTGAATGGGTTCGGCCGAGCAAAACATTGGTGCGGCAAATGAGGTGAGGGGGGCTCCGCGCAGTCTTCCCGGCGGAGAGTCGATGCGTCGAAACCTGGAGTGTGAGTAAGACCTGCTGCCTCGAGTTCTCCGAGGTAGGGGTTTTGCTCTGCTCCTCCGCATATGAGGCTTCGAGGACAGCGAAGTGGAGGAAACATCCATCATCCGAGAAGTGCGACTTGACAAAAATTTGGCAGCTGCCGAATCCGGAAGGACATAGCAATCTCGTGAAATAAGTATTGTTTTGGTAGTTTGCGAACAGCACCTCGCCGGCGCCTAGTGGCCATACCATGAGGGGTTTGGATGGATGAAAGACGGGTGGCGAGCTGAATAGACTACGCTCAACATATTGAGAGAAGTGAAAAATGGGTTTCTGCTGCTGATTCACTGTGTCAAAGATGCGAACTGAGATTCGATGTGCTCCATCCGTTTTGCCGCCCCTTGATCGGCCAAACAAAAAATTGCCCAGCTTTTTACCCTCGTGTTCATAGTCGCTATTTTCTTCGTCTCCAGAGGTACTGTATAAGCTTTGGGAGTAGTGGCTCAATATTGAATCTGCAGATTCGGAGTCGTCTTTATTTTCACCTGATCGAGTAAGGGTCACACGTATGCCAGTGCCGGGAACGAAAAATTTGGGATCGTCGGAGTCATCTGAAGCACAGTCTTCGGAGTCATCTGAAGCACAGTCCTCGGGGTCAATTGCGTCAGTCATGCCACTGTCTTCATCGCTGCTATCATCATCTGAATCGTCATGCTCGTCGCCGATCTGCTCCTCGATATCTTCGAATTCTTCACGCTTGTTGCCCCAGTCATTCCATTGGTCATCGTCGTCGAGGTTGTTGGAAGAAAAATCTGTTGACCCATCGCTCCAGGAGGTCTCCGCAGAGTTAGCAGTTGACCCAGTGTTAGACTCTTGTTCCCAAGGTTCAAGATTCTCCTCGACCTCTGTTGTAGGGGCTTGATCATGGTCTTCCAACTTCGGAGCTTGAGCGTCTTCTGTGTGCTCCACACTCATGGACTCAAGAGAAGTTGTACTCGAATATGCGCTGACTGTCGACCCTTCCACATTTGAGCCTTGATTGGTAGTTGGGTTGGTAGAGCTAGATGCTTTAGACTCGGCGTCTATGACAAGTTCCAAGAACCGGGCCAACCCCTCTTCATGTCCAATGGAGCCTGGTTCTGAAGTCGTAATGAGATCTTCTTTTGATAAATGCCGCCGAGATGAGACTGCCACGAAACCGTCACAGAACGCCATGTCCTCGAAATAGTCATCTTTGTCATCGAAGAGCTCTACTTGGTGATACCTAGAGTCGTCAGTCTCCGTCAAAGTTGAGTTGCCGATCCTGAGAAATCGTAGATCTGGCGTCAGGGAAACTGGAATTGGCCGTCCGACGCATTTCTTCGATGTCGGACAGTCATACAACAGCCATTGGGACCTTGGTACAGGTATATCTTGCGAATACTGGAGCCTGGGTCGTCGCCTTGTCAGATCCCAGAGCTCGCATTTAAAGACTAGATGCGTCTCGGCTTCGTCCCTACATGATGAATTGGCTCAGCCCGCGAGTAGATAGCAGTAGTTTAGACTCACAAATCCTTTAGTCTCACGACAACAAGACGCTCCCCTGAATTATTAATGGTCTCATAGCAGCGACTTAGCGCCTTTTTGCTTTGACACCAATCATCATCACTCAGCAAGAAGGCTTTATATCGAGCCTGCGGCGCCTTATACAAGAAGTTTTTGTCCCCAAGGGCACCCCAGAAGCACCGATCAATTTCTCCAGGGTGGTTCCCTTTGTAAGATGTAATATCGCTCAGGACATGGCCCCATTCTCCAATGAACTCGTAGTAGTCTTGGCTCGATTTCGCACCGCAGCCGTCAGAATACCATGAGGGAAATGTCCGCTTCAAGTGCGGTCCTTGCCAGAACTTGCCAGGGGAGGTCCAGAATGTAAATTGACCTAGAAGGACGACTTAGTGGATCTTTAAGGATTAAGGGGCTCCGCATACCTTCTATGACTAAGCTTTGCACCTGTAAGCAGGTCTGGAATTGTGGCGAGGTTACAAACGTCTCGACTCTGTCACACATCTGCTGAGAGAATGGGACATCATCCAAGTGTTTATCCCAATACTTTGCAGCGTACGGAAGAAGATGCTGCTCCATGAAATCTTCGCCATCCAAAACTTTGAATGTGTCCCCGCACTTGCGAAGGAGTTTTCCATAGCGTGGCTGCGAAAGATATTTCAAACAGACGCTAGCCAAGGTCTTGCTTTCAACCCGACAGGCGTCTAGGCCTGGAGTAGCGCTCAAGATTTCAGGTCTGCTCTTGAGAAACTCGTGGACCGAGGAGTGGGTAAGCGTACAGGTCGTGTATACCCTGTCCTCAGATTGTATATCTTGTACTAGAACGAGAGGCTCACACATTTTTGAAAGCCTGTTTTTGAATAGCTTTTGCGATCTGTCGATATTTTCTCCACTAGCCGTTGACATCACCGCCGTGGCTTCGCACAATTCGTCCAAATGTAATGGTCGCTTTGCATAGACAACGCAGGCGAGAATGATTCTGGATGCGAATTAACATTGGTCTTCAAAAGAGGGGCAGAATGGAAACTCACGACAGTAGTTTCTTTTGGGATTTATCAACGCTTTGAATCTTTCTTTCGTAATAGATCCCATAATCTTCGGGCAATCCTTGCTGGACTAGCTGTTGCACACCGTTCAAAGTCGACGCATCGACGATGAGATCCAACATAAGCGTTGCCCAGAGGAAGCGGCCATCCGCCTTGTGTAGCAGATCCTTGAGGATGAGATTTCGATAGCCTGGATCAAGTTCTTGAGTTTCAAGGCTCGATATTCGCTCTGCGAGACAAACCTCGATATCACCTTCATTCAAGCTCTTGTTGACCTCAATGACTTTGAATTCTTCCTTCTCCATTTTCTTCCTTAAATTCGTCCGATCTTGAGCACTACACCAGAGGCGCAGTCTCGAACTATCTGCGCTACTAATCTCGGTAAAAAAGTCCAAAACTTCTTCAAGCTCTCTCCATCTCTTTTCGGTGTCGCATTCTTCGTCCAAGCCATCAAGGAAAACATAGGTCAAGGGCATTTGGCTGAGAAGAAGACGAATGACCATCTTTACATCTTCTTTTTTTGAGCTAGTTGCACTACGCTGCGTGTACTCATGGATTTCTTCAGGCATGTCATCGAACTGAGTCCAGATGTGATCTGCTAATTGCTCTGCCAACGAACGATATGCTTGAAGAGCTGAAAATTCCTCATCGAAGGTGTAATATTGGCGTATTGAGCAACGGGACGGAAGCTGGGCAATGTGCTGAATGGCATAGGCGCAAATCACAGACTTACCTACTCCACGGGCTGCTTGAAGCCACAACCTCGACGCACTGGACGACGGTTGCAGCCAGTCTTGGAAAAGCGCATGAGAAGGGAGCCATGAGCAGGTATGGGGATTTCGCTGACGGACATATTGGTCATGATGCCGGTCGTTGCTCTCATTCAATGCGCTTGAGCTCCCTTTCAGCCAATTCCGCACATCTTTTTGTCGGGTCCCTGCAGGAATAGTCAGTCTGTAATTCAGATGACCACATGCAAAACCATACGCTTCATCTGTAGCTTTCGCTCTTCTTGCTCCTGCCTGAAGAAGGCGCTCTGCTCTGCTCTGGCAATTCCTGCCAAGTCACGTTCTTTGGCTGCGTCTTCACGCTCCCCTCGGCACACACGCTCCTGAACAATAGGAAAAAGTCTGCCGATATCTGACGAATTCTGCTCAATACACTTGACGATGCCGTCAAGCTTCGATGTACTGAATGAGGCCAGCGCTCGACCCATCCTATTTGCAACTGCATGGCTCAGTAAGCTGTTTCCGCCTCCAGCCGTGATGAACTTACTACAACGCGTGCATTCTTTCTCGACTCGACACCAAAAT
The DNA here is from genome assembly GCA_002927785.1 of Cladonia uncialis. Lineage (NCBI taxonomy): Eukaryota > Fungi > Ascomycota > Lecanoromycetes > Lecanorales > Cladoniaceae > Cladonia > Cladonia uncialis. Next base: position 37,014 of record NAPT01000189.1, on the reverse strand, counting down.
CGGATCACGGCTTTATACGAATCTACGAGGAGTTCCTGCATTGTTGCGGATTCTCCATAAAGCTCTTCGTATCCTATGAGACATTCGAGGTGCAGCGTGAGACGATCGAGTTGATCTTTGATTGTTTCATAAAGAGCCAAAAATCGTTTCGAAGTCTGCCGTCTGATGTTAGGTGGGCCACAGGATCTGGCTGCCAGCACTTGCATCCATGACAGCTTTTAGACAACCCCAGATGACGGCGGTTGGCATTGGATCCGCTTGCGCTGTTTTCAATTCCGTTCAGCCGCTTCGATCAAACACGCTTACGCAAACAGGCTACCATACCTAAAGTATCGATCACACCAGAGTAGTCTGATAGCAGTCTAATGACAGGCATCATCGTTGCACGCACGACCTTTGTTGATGTCCGGTCTGTTGATGATTTCTCTAGGTCCTTCATGGCTCTCAGGACATCCTGCTTCGTCTTCAGAGACCCTGGCCTCTGTAACTCTTTTAAGAAGGCAGGCGTTTTGCTTTTCTTCCGTCTTGACTGGACATATTCGTCCAGCGCCCGACGAAAGGGCGATGGCTCTTCTTCTCCATGGAGACCTTCTGGAGGGGTTGAACTATCATCAATCAGCATAATCGTCTTCTCTATATCTGTGCAGAGCTTCAGTGGGTCGTCGCCGTACGTACTCGCTCTCCTCCATAGCGGGCAGCATTTTGAACAGATCTCGTGCCACGAGCAGATTCTGATGGCGGCTTTCGCTACGAGCAGCAAGAATCAAATTGTATGGCGATAAGAGTGGAAGAACATGACATTGTCGAAATGCAGTAATGCTCAGCTCGGCTACACCGACTACTGGAGACTTACTAGGAGGGATGACCAGCCAACCATCCGCAGACCTCAGAGGAGCCAATAGGTAGAGGAGGGTTGATTGGTGGGTAAGATTTTAGTTCTCATAAAGTGGGGGTCCGTGGGCAAATTAGGCCGCAATGATTGTCCCCGCAGTTGAAGAGGACGCGTCAACCAGCCCCTGTAATTGCTGGCGAATGTTGATTCATGGGGCGGGGCTCCAACTCGTTCTCAGGCCTCCTATGGTGTCCAAGAGCAGCCCGAAGCCCGAACCCCAAGCCGCAATTGAGGCGCTGTATGGCCAACTGGCAGGGGGTTGTTGGTGACGAACCCTGGTAGGCGACTAGCTTGCGCCCTGCAGCGACTGTATCTACCTAACTAAATCTTTAGCCGAGCGACCCTGGTTGCTGTCGCCCTGTCGTTAATCAATTCTATTATCCAATCTTCCAGCCTCAACTCTGCAATTTCAAGGCGATTCAGGCTGAATCCCTTGAATGATTAGAGTCAGCTCCCGAAAATGGCACCAGCAGAAGAGCGTAATGATCAGGATGGTCCCCAGCAGCCATCGGTAAGACGAGTCATGACGAACCAGGATAACAAAGCACAGCGCCTTTTACGCGTGGATCAGATCTACAGCAGGAAAGATCGCCAGGTCCATTTTGTGAAGACTGCAAAAGCAAACCCCAAGCCAGACCGCCATGGCAAGACAGCTCTGGTCGTACGTCGCATTATCAGCAAGCAGGGAATGCTGGCGGGTACAGAAATTGACATCAGGTCGCAAGTGCTTGGAGATGTATTTTTGGACATCTTTGCGGATGTTGAAGACCTGGAGTTGAACAAGACGCCCCCAGTGGTTGGTTAAGACTGTTGAATTGAAGACGATAAGATAACTCGTTAACCAACTGCAGGCATCTCCAGAGCTTCTGTTCTACGCCATGCCTCATCTGGTCAAACGGAAAGCTGAAGAAAAGGAAAGGACGACACCAAATCATGCCCTTATTGACGACATTGGGACAGCCCTCCGCTTTGTTCAGGGAGACTACGGAAGCACGATCCAAAGTCTCGACTCATTGCTCGCAAGTAAGGAAATTACTTGGGACCTAATTTGGGCTATCTGTCCCCCTAGAGCCACTTTTCTCGCCCCCAGGTATGGACTCATGCATCAGATGCAAGCTTTCTATGTTACCAGCTCTAGTTATGGGCAGCTGCCCAACGGAACGAGATATTTTGAGCTCAACGGCAGAATTGTTACTCATGACGGCACAGACTTTGGCTGGGGCAAAATTGCGATCACAATCAACCAGTTTGAAGGAGCTAGACCACTCACTAGCCTAGACGCCTTTCCTCTGGAATATATGGCCGACCTTGAGGCCGTGCGTGATAAATTAGTTGCTCGTGGGCGTAGGTACGTATCCTTTGTAGACCAGCCAAAGTGTTTAGAGTACGCTGTGGAGCGTGCCACAAGCGCGGCTGGCATCAAAGAAACAGCCCTGCCTGACGGTAACATGAAGCCAGAAAAGTTTAACGTGAGTAGTAAATCGAACGCTGTTATTGAGTGCCAAGCTAAGAGAAGGATAGGCTGCAGGACGAGTCATCGCAGACCCGGAAGCTTTTGCTGTTCACAATCCATCTTCCAATCTGGTCCGGCCGTACGTTTTCCCAAGGGACTTCATCCTGATTCGAAACCTTGAGGAAGCCCAACTGCTTGTCTGTGCTCATTGGATCAACGGCTTTAGTCTTCCGAGCAAGACCTGGGGCCAGCTCATGGTTGAATATCTTGTAGACGTCAAGTGGAACGATGAGGCCTTTCAGAAGCTCGTCATGAAGGAGGACCGACGCAAGCTGATTCATGGACTAGTGAAAGCACACAGGCAAGACGGAGAAGCGTTCGATGATTTCGTGCAGGGTAAAGGCCGAGGCTTGGTCTGCTTGCTTGCCGGACCTCCAGGAGTTGGAAAAACTCTGACTGCAGAGGTCGTCGCGGAAACGACGCGTCGTCCTCTCTACGTGGTAAGCACCGGCGAACTCGGTATTGACGCGGACGTCGTCGACCGACGATTGGTCATGATTCTGGAGATCACTCGAAGGTGGGGCTGTGTACTGCTTATTGACGAGGCAGATGTCTTTCTTTCCGAACGGGGCCACAACCTTAAGAAAGATACACTCGTCAGCATTTTCCTCCGTCATATAGAATATTTCAGAGGTATCTTGATCTTAACGACCAATCGGCAATCCAAGATCGATCCAGCGTTTACCAGTGAGTTCTCATGATCCACATATCACTCTTGAGTGCCTTATAATAGGTTTCAGGCCGCATACACTTTACCATCCAATATCCTGATCTCGACGAGGACAGTCGAGCTGCCGTGTGGAGGAACTTTATCGTAAAGGCCACACAAGACCATGGACCCGTCAACGAGCAAGGCATTGCCAGACTGGCAAAGAGGGACTTAAATGGTCGCCAGATCAAGAATGCTGTATCCTGCGCTATCTCTCTTGCGCGTGATCAGAAGAAGCCCCTCACAGTGGAGGATATTGAACATCTCCTGGCCATACTCTAAGATGTGATTGTTCGTCTTCTAACTGGTTCAACAAAAATGTAGGTGAATTCCCGGACGCCAGCCTAGCTCCTCTCTTCCTAAGTTTGTGATTGACATTCCGATTTTTGGTGGACTATCTTGAGATCTTATCTTGGAAAGAACAGCGGTGTTGGGTGAGCAAAGCATTGGTACATCGACATTTAGAGATAGTGGATGGAGAGGCGTCTCTGGTTTGTACCATTTCTTGCGGGCTTTTCGTGCTTATCGAAGCTCCTCCAACGAAGCTTGTTCGAGGCGCTGAGACAGTATCATTAACTTTGGTGATCGGATTGGGATGTTACATTTTCGACGGGCACGAGTACTGCCCCTCTTTATCGCCTGTTCACTATCACTCTGTGCTCTAGATCTGTCTGCAGTTTGACTAGATATGAATCGAAGCGGGTCGCATACTCTCAACGCTATTTCTGGAGTGGTTTGAAATCAGCGTGAGACTGTTGGATGGGTTACGCTCGAGTTGAAGGCATATCAGAGCGAATGTGGGTGAACTAGGGTCTCCCACGACTTGCTGTGGATTCCAAGGAGGCGCAGCAAATGGACAGCATACTCCAAAGAAATCATACTCATCGGGCTTGGTCTCCCTGGCTGTCCCATTCCTATCTCGCAAAGGGAGATTGGCCTTTGATTACGGCGTCGTTAATTTCGCTTCTTGTACTGTTGACGAAGGGCCATGCTGAGGGGCTCCCACTGCTCAATATCTTACTGTGCCGTGGGGTTGCTAAAGAGCAAGGACATCATTGGGATGATCTTACTACTAATACATGATATGAGGCGGCTGCAAGCTGCCGAAATAACACTTTAACAGGGCAACAGTTCCCAGATTCCCAGTCTTGCTGTTCAGGACACGGTTCAGCAATAGCCTTCTAGAGTGTGGACGCTGTCTGATATAATGTCTCATGTCTGAATTCCTTTGGGAGCTTTTGTCTATGTACATGCAATTGCACGCGTCTCAGCACGGTGTGTCAGCGTATCAGACTGCCGGACTTCAAGGTGGCGACCTATCAGCTGGTCCGTTGCGAAATGTGGGTCTCGGTAAGCCCATTTCATAACACGTTCGTTGAAAGAGCTAGTGATGACCGTCCTCTATATATTCCTACCTTTTTCCTATCCTTTCTTAGCAAATCATGCAGTTTTCGACTGGGGCCGATTTAACACATTTCTCGGACAGACTATCAAGGAACTCTGAATTACATCACCTTGGGCTGCTTGCCCAGCATCTGCCCATTGTCTGCTTGTATCTTCTGAGGCTGTCCGACCATCTCAACTCCTAGCAGTGTTGCAATTTTGTCACTTAATTCGTTATCATGGCACGAAGATCAGCTAGAATATTGGCAAAGGAATTGGCAAAGGCGCGCAAACATCAGGTTAGTGGTCCGAATTCCTCACACATGTTTTCAGGTAATGGGAACTCATCGCTTGAGCAGTTTCCACTGATGGAGCTTCCACGAGAAGTTCGAGACATGATTTACGAAGCGTGCCTTTCATTTGATGGCGCCATCTTCGTCAGAGATAAGGGATTTCGAAGCACCATTGAGTTCTCTTTCAGGCCACGAGAACGTGAAGATTTCGATGGTCGGATGTCGTCTATCGAACCCTCAGCAACTGCCCAAGGTCGAAATCTCTTCTACGTGTCAAAGCGAATACATGACGAAGCTTTCCCCATATTCTACCGTAAAAACACATTCGAATTCATCTCACTAATCGAAATGGGAGGATTTATTCGCAACATCCGTCTGAAGAACCGGCACAACCTGAGATCGGTCATCGTCTATTATGAGGGTTCGGAATACGAGCGACCATTGAGGCTACTTGCACGGTGTGTTGGTCTACGCGACCTCACATTGGTGCTTTGCGATGGGTACCAGAGATATCTCGCTTACCATGATGGTATTCTTACCTTCGATCGCGCTTGGGTCCAGGGGCCCCGGGCTTTCAAAACTCTCCTCAAAATCCGCGGCCTCGATAGAGTGAAGCTCCTTCTGGGTGGGAGCGCAGATTATAACACCCGCTCTACTTATTTTAAGGACGTGCAAGCCATGGAGGCTGCCATCCAGGTAATGAAACAACCGCGATCGGTCCCTCAAGAGAGAACGAAGCGGAACAAGGTCAAGAAACGAGCGCAGAAGAAGCGCAAGTCAACTTCCACCTAGGTGAGACTATAAGAGATCTTTTTCATGTCCGTACACGCAGCTGATCCCTCTAACAGTCAACAATGGTCCTTAACACTCGGCCCAAGCTCTTCAACACACATGTTTATTCCATCCCCGCAACTCTCGACACACCTCATGCGTTCCTGCTATCAGATATACAGGTCCAGTCTGCCTCTGCGACTCTCAGCATATACATTCATGCGTGAAGCGTTTTATGTTAGGTCATACATAGAAAGCAATGCAAAACCTCTAACAGAAAATCGTGTTGAATGTGCCATAGAATTAGGGGTCACCTTGATCCGCTGATCCAAAGTAATTACCCTTCACTATCCATGAATGCCTAATATGATGATATGTTCAATCTCCATTAAATTCCAAGATCCGATTGCATCACAGCAAACCCATCGATGGAATCCTATCATCGAGTCATTCATCTTACACCCAGCATCCATCTCTGTACTGTCTAATTGCCAAAATCAAACCCAATCTCGCATCACCATAGAGAATCTCAGGCATACGACACCACGTGACCATTGTCTTTACCCTCCCAGCCCTTTATGCGCATTGCTGTGTGTGACTCCATGCTTGGGAGGTATATATTGGAGGTATATATTTTCGTCTTCAGACTCACATCTGTCCGTATTGTATGTAGCGCATTAATAAGGAAAATGTCTCCTCGGTACAAAAGCGTATTCGGCTTGACTGGGCAAATAATATATGCAGAGATTGTGGACTGGTTGTTTGGAAACATGAAAAAGTTAAGGGAAAGCGGTCCTTGGTGCTGTTTTGTGAAGGGTTGTTATACGACAAGTAATATTAAGACCAGTAGGAATGTTATACGCTTTGGGTATTTAGAAGAGCTGGACATGCACAGCAGCACGATATGGTCTCCCGTAACCTTATAAGATTACAATGAAGTAATTCACATGACACATACAGCTATCAGTGATCTGAGACGTGTTGCTCGATATGACCTTGATTTCAGCACCTTGCAGCTGTCTTTTCTCATGGATTTAGCCATGGGGACACCCCTCAGAGCTCTTGATTCCTGAGGAATCTTGCACCTCATGCATTCAACCCATTTATTTTCATCGTCCCTTCCCAATCTCATCTCCTTCCATTTCCACTCAACCCCGCAACGGAAGCACATGCTGCTCCAATACCGCCTGTCTACAAAGCGGACACTCCGGCTTCTCCGCCACCCAATCCAGTATACATGTCCAGCAAAACATGTGGCCACACGTCGTCACGCTGGGATCTTTCATTGGCTCCAGACAAAGCGTGCATTTCCGCGTCTGTTTCGGCTGCAGCCATGCTAGCGTTGAGGGGTCGGAGAGGTCGTACCGGTGTGGGGTGGTGGTGGTGGAGGGGAGAGGCGTGTGTGTTGTGTGGGAGATTCGGAGGCGGGATGCGTCTTCTGCTTTTTCACTTGTGTAGGAGAGGTGATCTGGGTCTTGGGGGGCTGGTAGGCCGACCTCAACGCCATCCTCGAGCATTGCGGTTGGACCTTCCGTTGGGAGAGATGTGGTTATGGTGTTATGAACGTGCAAATATGCCTGAACAGCCATTTGAAGGACGAGTAGCACACCCAGCACTTCATATCCTACGCGCTGCTCGGAAGGCGCGAGGTGTTTGGAGAATATGTAGCGAAGGTTGAAGAGACGTTTGCTGAGGTGGTAGTAGGAGCCAGTGAAGTAGAAGATCGCGAGATTAAGGGCGTAGATGGGTGAGGTAGAGATGGATGTTAGGGCGTTTAGGTTTGTGAGGATGTATTGCTGGAGTCTGTAGTGGAGAGACGTACGCGAATGTTTAGGGGCGCGATGGAGATTGTTCTCGAGGCGAAAGCGAATGCGGGCACGGAGGAAGGGGAGGGTTTTACCGAGGGTGTATGGGAGGAGGACGGCGGTAAATATGTATCCTGCTCTATGGCCTATCTCTGGAAGCTTTTGGGTATGCGATTCGATCTGGTAGATATCGCAGTATTCTTCCCCAAGGGTGCGGTTTCCGATGAAAGTCGTGAGGCCGAGGTAAAAGAGCTCGGTGAAGGTGCGGGCTTCGGAGTTGTAGGTGTGAGCAAAACGAGAGCCGTAGAGCCGGCGCAGAATAGTAGAGAGATGCTCGAGGAGGACGCCTTGGAAGTAGGTGTCTTTTTGGTTGGAGCGGATTATATCTGGGGAGGCGGCGAATGGATAGTTGTAGCGTGTGGATTGCGCGAGGGAGTGCTTCGTGATGTCGTGAGTGCTGTCATTCGGAGGATCTGAGGCCGCCATTGTTGTAGATTAGAGCGTGAGGCTTCAATTGGAGCAGCACTGTTGCTGATGAGCGCAGCTTTTCGAGCTGCTGAGGACTGCGGAGACGGATATACCTCGGCACGCGATCCACTGCTCCTTTAAGAGACACCCATAGCTCGACTTTAGGGCGGCAAGGGCCAAGCTGAGCAATTATTCCACTATTTCGAGATTTTGCACACAGCTGTCCTTACCACAGTCATTCTTTACTTGCTCCCTACATCTCGACGTCTTTCATGGTCTTGAGGTGATCCCACTGGTGATGCTGAGGAGGAATGGAAGCGGATCCAGCTGTAGAGCCTGAACTGGACACAGTCAGTCTAATTCTTCCACTTCCCTACAGGATCGCAGTAATCTTTGTTCTGGGTATGCGCCATTGCAATTTGTACTTTTTATGTGCTCTAGCTGATGGGATTGCAGGTGTCTGGGCTTGGGGCGTCAACCTTCACTATCTAAATATACTAAAAATCGTAGGTATTGGAGTCGAGCCACGTCGAGGAAAGACCACTAAGACATCTTATAGGATGTTCCAGCGCTGATAAAGTACCACACTCGTACCACTTCCAGTATACCTCCGCACCATTATCGAACATATAGGCTTGCAGCAACCGTTACTCTGCCCCTACTCATATCTATACTGCTCTTCTGGCTCATAACCCGTGGCGACCCAACTCTGGTCATCGCATGGGACATCTTACCACAATTGTTCCTCTTTTGCCTCGCTCTTTTTTTCTTAATACCAATACAACGCCTTTCGCGATCTGGTCGATACCGCTTTCTCTCCACATTGAAGCGGGTGAGCGTTGGCGGAATTGCTGATGCGGATAATGGTAAATTTGGGGATATACTACTGGCTGATGTCTTGACATCTTACGCCAAGGTCCTGGGTGACCTATTCGTCTCGATGTGCATGTTCGTCACGCCTGGGGTGTCATCTACAGACAAGCCGGATCGCAGCTGTGGTGGAGCATACATGGTGCCTTTGATCATTAGCATACCTAGCTTGATACGGTTGCGACAGTGTTTGATTGAATACTCAAGGGTCAGAAAAAACCCAAGCTCAACTTCTGGGTGGGGAGGACAGCATCTGGCCAACGCGCTGAAGTACTCTTCTGCTTTTCCCGTCATCATTCTGAGCGCCCTTCAGCGTGGCACCAACCCCAATGACTTTGGCATGAGCGAAGCTGGACTATTCCGCCTGTGGTACGTTCTTCTCAATGAATCCCGAGACCACATCCTGATATCTCTGCAGGCTATTCTTCGTATTTGTTAATTCCTTTTACTCCTTCTACTGGGATGTTGCCAAGGATTGGGATTTGACCCTCTTTGCGCCCGCTCCAGTTCGCAATAATCCCGAGCATCCATGGGGTTTGCGTAGGCATACACACTTTCACAGCAAAGAGATGTACTATGGTGCTATCGTTATAGATCTTATGCTGCGATGCACATGGAGTTTCAAGCTGTCACCGCACTTGGACCATTTCAATGATCTAGAGGGAGGCATATTTGTTATGGAGTTCCTCGAGGTACTTAGGCGTTGGATGTGGATCTTTTTCCGGGTTGAAACAGAGTGGGGTAAGTATTCAATTGGCTATTACCCCTGAGTGACGGATTCCGACCTGATACTAATGCTGTCATAGTGCGAACTAACCGTGGTCCACCACCGGATGAAATTCTGCTCGGGGATATGGACAGCAGTATTGTTATTGACAGTCCTTCAACCTCCAAATTCTCCAAATGAGAATGTTATCGCCATTTAGTACCCTCAACGACAGGGATGATCTCGGCCAGGAGCATTCTCATTCTCGATCGATCAAAGATTTCCTTCCCTTCCGGCACCGAGATCTTCTTGTGGTCCCCATCAGTGAGTACTTGGAGGGTTTTCTCGTATCACATGGCTTCGAAGATGGCCATGCCATCGGCTTCGACGGGTTGGAAGCCGGCGTCTTCCAGCTGCTGTACCATTTTGCCGTCCATGTGTGCTACAAGATGCATTTGTATCAGCTGAAGATAAAATGACAATGGCCGTCATATAGATCTAACGGACCTACTCATAACTGATGACGTTCTCGTCAAGGGAAGGCGGAGTAGATTTCGGACTGCATGTCACGCTGAGAGTCTTGAAAGTCTCCCCAGCTGATGCCGGGTTTGTGCATCAATATAATCATCAGACGGACCTTTTTAGGCAGGATTTCGGCATGGTTGACGATTGTTGGATCCGGTCTAGGCTAGGCAAACGTGATCAGCTAAAAGGTGGGAATGTGGCATCGTGGAAGCAGGCGAAGCAGGTGAAGCAGACGTGGAAATTGGGTGTTAGTGACGCAGGAGTGACACACATTACCTCCTACACCTTGGCGGCACTTTACGTAAATTCCCTGGAAGCAGCAAAAGGCTCCAGTGGGAGAGGGAAGCTGACAACATGACGATCAGAAAGCTTGGCGCTTATCGCCGTCCCAAGCTCGAAAAGCTCAGCCTCGCCATCTACGTCTGAAATCTGCTTCATGCAAGTCTCTGACACTTGTTTTCTTCTTGCATCGGAGAAGTCTCTCTCTTCACGCGGCCAGCACCTCCTTTTGTATCGAATATCCGAAGGTTTGGCCGTAATGAGGGTGGGGTGTTATGTGCCGCAATGCTGCTGAGGCCTCGTGTCAGCAAGCTGTGGTACCCTCGACGCGCGCTGCTCATCATTGCATTGTCCCAGTCTTTATCCAATCACAACAGGACGGATCGACGGTGGTCCTGTGTCTATGCGTTCTTCGCCGTACATTTGCTACTTGTGCACGTTGGAAGCCCACGGGTTCTGCAGCACCTTTGCCTTGTATCAGCGCAATGCAATTTCAAAACAACCGCTCCCGGTCCTGCATAGATCTCACAGGATTGCGCCTCGCCAGTATCGGTCCTTGATCCTTTCCCTCATTTGCCCTCCACCTTCATCAACGCCCGACTCCTACAAGTGTACAAATCTCCTTTACCTGCCATTGCATTCGTCCGATTTATTTCTTTGCCACGCAGATTCATTCTTTTATCTGCTTTGACAGCATTTTCAATTCTTCCATTCTTTCATTGAGCATAGGACCTTCAACGGGTTTTGCTTTTGCTGTAAATTCAATCATTTGTTCAATTCTATACGGTAGTGCAACATTTTTATGAAAAGAGAGCACTCTTACCACGAGACTACGATTATCAAGATCAACATCATTACGCACGAACTGCACCACACGGTCAACATCGCCCTTCACATTACATCCAGCGTTATCATTGGAATATGCGTACGTCAGAAATCATGTCCATCCTGTTAGGCGCTGGCGCCCTTGCACAGCCTCATATCAAACACGCTCCCCTTCATCACCACCACCGGCGTGACCAGACCAGGACATGGGATGAAGGCAATGTCCATTACGTCGAAGACATTGTCGACGTCACCGTCACTTTGCCCCCAGGACAGAACGCCCTACCAGCAACCAGTAGTACTCCCCTCGCTATAAAGGAAGACTGGGTCAAGCGCCCAGGCAACGGGGACACCACGAACAGCCCAGCGCAATCCCATTCTGCATTCTTTCCCGCTGCCGAAGTAGTGACATACGTCACCCAACAAGCTCCATCCGCAACTCCAAGCCCAGTAACAGCCGCAGTCCAAGAAGAAAATTCTGCCCCACCTCAACAACAACAACCACCCTCTCAGCCCGCCTCCCAAGCCCAACAATCTCCCCCATCCCCCTCCTCCACCCCTCAGCAACAAACCTCCTCCGGCAGCAGCAGCGGCGACACCACCTACTGGTCCACCTCCCCCAAATCACCGCCCAACGACCCCTCCGGCACCGACGTCCTAGCCCGGGCCAACTACTGGCGCACGAAATGGATCTCCACCCTCGGCGACTTCACCTGGAGCTCCACCCTCGCCAAAAACTCCTACCAAACAACCACCACCACAACATACTACACCACCGACCTCAGCACCGGGCAGCAGGTCCCGCACGGCGAGTCCGACGCCACCGTCATGGGGCACATTCTGTTCCCTGGGTCCTTCGCACAGTGTATAGCGGGAGGGAATAATGCGGCTATGAATGGGACATATAGTCCATTCGATCAGGCGTTTTTGATGTGGATTTGCGAGGAGCCGAATGGGTTGCAGGATTGTACGACGATGGGAGAGGGAGGGGGGAGTAAGGAGACGGGACATGCGGAGATTATTAAGGGGGCGTATACGCAGATTGGATGTTTTTGGATGGGCAGTGATGTGTATGGGGGGATGTGGACTTGTGATTTTGCAGGCGGGCCGGGGGAGTAGGTTGGTGGGTTAGATCGAGTGGAAGGGGGTGGAAAGGAGGGCACGGGATCCCTGGTGGATTGGGTAGGATGGGGATTATATTCGTTTCTTTACCATTTGCGGGACGTTTCCAGATTTGAGAGATATACTGAGTGCCAACTCAATCTTGGCCCGTTTGAGGCCGCGGCGGCTTTGGTGTGTGCTTTCTGTATACTACTAGAGCTGAGTCCAACGAATAGCGAAACGCTTCTATGTGGGTGTCTCAACTTCTGTCTTCCCTTATCTTCCAGGTTTTGATCTTTTAGCTTGTTGCCTCCATGCATCTGTTACCTTTCGTATACACTCAACGCCCCATTAACCAATCCGGTTGTCCAATCTATATAGTATCCTCTCCATCGTTCATCAGGATATACGGATTGATATCTCCTTCGTCCTCCTTCTTCCTGTGCCGAGAATCTACCGTCCATGGCGTCTTCTCTTACTGGTGACGCCGCCCTTTGTCGGCACGAACATCCTTGTTTAACTCGGCGCAGCTGCAATCAGCTGTTCCCTCGGAACATCCGAGACAAGTTCCAAATATATGTACACGTGCACATACATCTCTGTGGACCATCTGACACGCCGGCCACGCTTGCATAGAGCGCATCCACCAATAAAACTCAACCGTTTCAACCCCCTGTTGCATTGCTGCAATATCCAGTCACCTCTGCGGGCCCCTAATGCGGCCACTTATCACCGTCCACTCGCTTACCATGTGTCGATTCTTTCTCTAACCCTACAAGGTCTCCTTCATTCCCTTCCCAATCGGTGCCCAAAGTGCCATTATAGCCGTAACAATAAGCGTAACGGGTATGGCCGCATTCTGCAAGTCTCCGTGATATCTGCTCAACCACCACCCCATGAACGCCCACCCGCCAGCCGTAACTATAATCTGCCACATCAGCACAATAAGAAAGCAGGGTCGTAGCTCAACATGCAATCCCCACATATCTTCCCTCCCGTCAACGTGCAGATGGATCTGGAACTGTTTCTGCCGTTTAGGTATGCGTACGAGAGCTTCGTCACGGCCACAAGGATTGGTAAGGTGGGTGTAGAAGCGGCGGCGAAATTCGTGGGGGGAGATCGGTGGGTCTTCGTGGGGCCCTGGGGGGCGCGGGTTGTATTGGTATATGAGGTCGATAGGGAGGGAGTGGCCTACTTTCGCAAGCTCATTGACGTAGAAGCGGGTGAATTTCACGAAGTCGCAATGGGAGAATTGCAGTGGGGAGAACCAGAAGCGAAAGAAGCCCCTAAGGCGGCGGTATTCTTTTCTGAGATTTTCGAAGAAGGCTTCATCGTTCTGGCATTTGGTGGCGAGGATTTGGGAGTGGAGGATCTGGCTTTGCTGGTAGATGCAGAGAAGGACGTACAAGTCTTTGGAGTTGGAGTTTTTGTAGGTAGTCTGGTTATGGCTGGCTTGCGCTTCGGAACATATGTTAGAGGTGTCTTCGATTGATTGTGAGGTGTCGCTAGGAAACGACCCTGGGACGACGCTCCCAGACTGTGAGTGACTAGCGGCTGAGCCCGCTGACTGAGACGTGGCATTGCCACGTTCATGCCCAGCTGGTGTGTTCTCGTTGGCCAACGCTTGGCACCTCCGTGCAAGGTATCTCGATGCATCAGTCCAGCGTTGATCGCCACAGGCCTTAGTCTGTTAGCACTAACACGTGGTATTATCTGAATCTAGTTCACCTACACATTGCCACCTAATGCGCACTTTTCCACTGTCCAATGGCTTCACTGTGGGAGCGAATGGCCACCAATCCCATTCCATTCCACTGTAAGTTTCGAAGAGGCCTTTGATCTTATCGAATGGGGAGACTTCCAAAACACTGATGAATTCGAATGAGGCAGGCGAGGACCATAATTCGTTAGGTAGACAGACGTTCTGCTCCCGTTTCCACAGCATAAATACAATGATTCTTCGGCAAATGCGACGCCGCCATTGCTCCTGCTTAGCGGACGTTTCGATGCTCGCTCGCCGGATTTTTCTGTTAACCTGCGTCTCGGATGTAGACCCTTGTTTCTCACATCCATCACATCCGGAAGTCTCCGATATGGACGATGTGCTTAGTTCAGATTCAAAAGTGGGGAGGGCTAAAAGGGATGTTCTCTTCGAGCCCTCTTTAGATCTCACAGTGGGGTCTGAGAAGGGTGTTGTTCTCTTCGAGCCCTCTTTAGATCTTCTAGTAATGTCTGAGAAGAGTGTTGTTCTCTTCGAGCCATCTTTAGATCCTATAGTAAGGTCTGAGAAGGGTGTTGTTCTCTTCGAGCCGTCTTTAGATCTCATATCGTTGTTAGGAATGGATTTGTGGCGCAGGCTTGGCTGCATTGTTTCTTCTTCACTTAAACATCCATCAAATTCAATATCGAATAACCCGGCCCCTGCATCAAAAGCTGCCGATTCATATCCTGTGAGTGAACCCTGCTCCTTCGAAGACTTATAATCTGGATGAAGCTTCTCTTCTCCTAGATGAGGTCCGTGCTGACGCTCGAGTGCACCGAATGCGAGCTCAAAACGCTTCTTGTCTTCTATGGTTCTGAATTCGAGCTGGACCCACCCTAGCTCGTTAGACGACCTTGACACCGTAGCACTCGATGCCATAGAACTCAAAGCCAAGGTTTTGGACCAACTAGAACTCGACATAGCGGTCCAACCGATAGCGCCCAACCTATTAGCGGGAGTGTCCTCGAGTGAGGGTGTCTGCTGAGATCTGGTGTTGGCATTATCTTTCCCGAAGGTAATATGGTTACACCATTCTTCGGATTGATTACACCTGCAGTGCCCCTTGTTGGGAGTTCTTCCATCGACTTTGCCCAATCAGACAAGAAAGCATTAGGCAGACAAGTTATTGCTTACGAGGTATCATCGACAGGTCTAGCAATCTATATCTCCCACCAAACACAAGAAATGAGGAAGCTGGTGTCTCCATCGCAGAGTCATTCAAAGGATTCAAACCCACATGTGATGCGGTTGGAGTATCGATTTTTTTCATAGACGAGCCCTCGTATGCAGAACGAGCTCTTCCTTCTCCAAAGCTCCATGCATGGGGCTGATTATGCGGAGCATCTGTGGTAATATTGAACGACTCATGTTGGGTTGGTACCTTTCTCCATAATTGAACAGCCGTACGAAAGTCCTTAGTATCCCACTTTCTCTTTTGATGCAAAGGACGCAAGCGTACACGAACATCCGGACTCAAATTCGATAAGAATGGCTTTTGGACAAATAGGGCGGTCAATTCACTTACATGTGGGTTTGCACACTAAAGCCCGTAAAGACCTCCTGAAACTTGAAAAGATCTACATTGTAAAGACATTAATGGCGCGAGCGCGTGTAACAGGCTTCAAGCCTCACCTAGCATGGTCTTAAAGCTCAACCAGTAGAATGCTGCATTTTCATGTCTTCGAAAAACACACCTTTGGGTATTTAGATATAGCGGGACGAACACCGCGTTGTCAAGATCAATTACAAATCTATGTAATTAGTACTGAAATCATGGGAAGCGCTTTGAGCGACGTACAAAGGTCCTTCTTCCCAGTCTGGTGGACTGTCCAGGTTATCCAGTAACTGTATTTCAACCTTGCGATGACCAGCTCGATAAATCACAATATCCTCCCAGGAACTGGGTCCCGCCCGACCAAAGTCAAAGCCTTGAATGGAGAGCCGCAGGATTTCCGTATCGTCATCGCTAATGAGGGACTCAGAACTTCTGTCCCCCTTGACCGAAGCAGTGTCAGTACCATACAAACCACTACCACTGACACCTGAGGGTTCCAGCGTATCTTCCACTTTAGTAGCCATTGAACCCAAGGTACAGATATACTCTAAGAAAGCGGTCTATTATGGCTGGTTGATAGATAATTGAGTGCGTCTATAAACGCGACAATAGTTCTCTTGCAAATACCTTCCAGCAGATCGCCTTCTGGCGGTGTTACGATAGCTGACAGTGATCTCTTGAGTGTTGCACTTGGATCGAATGAATGCGGTCGAAGGTATTTAATATAACTACCGGTCAAAAATCAATGATAATAGCGGACTGCTGTTCGGAATGGCTTAGATGAAAGATGCCTTACGTGATTGCGGTCAGGCTTTCCGTGGCAGAGGCTGAGCCGTCCCCTTTGGGCCAAGCGAGGGCGCTTGAAGATGCCGCCCTGATTCGCTGGCACGGTAAGGAATTCTCCTCACGGCTTACCTTTAAACTTCCTCTCGTGGAACCCGTATACATGGTACCTCTTCCTCTCCCTTCCTGCGCGGATATTGTTATACTGGTATACCATTGAAATATTCCACCAGATGCAACCCCCGGTGGTGTGCTCTTGTTCTATGCACAATATTGACTTCGCTATGTACAAAACTGTACATAAACAAGGAGCAAAAAACACCTCCCCGCACACTGATACTTCCAAGATCAAACACTACGTATATACTATGCAGGTCAATTTACATAACCATGCACCCGATACCATACATGGCCCTCTCGACTTTATTCTTAATCTGATACCAATCGGCCCTCCGTTCCGCAAATTGATAAACCTCTTCCGCTCTAAAGATGCCGTAGAAGCGATCGCCATCCGCGATAATGGTAGCTAGTTCTTTGGCATCCGAAGGATCAACAAGATATATCTGGGAAAGCTCGCGGAGAGCTTTGAAGAACTGTAGAAGCGACGGATTCTTGAGCGTTTGAATATAGTTGAAGTAATGATTCATGTCGCTGTAGAAAGTCAGTCAAGAGGGAAAAGGGAACGCTCAGGGGTAACGCGCACCTTATCAGCTTTATGGAACCGGTGACGCTGATCCGTTGTCGCTTCAGATGTTTGCAAAGGGCAGCAAATAGCCGCATTCCAACTTCTTGATTGAATACATCTAGCATGTTCTTGTCTGTGCTGCCCACTAGCATCTTAGTATGAGAGGAGACCATATCAACAATCTGTTTAGCTGCTTCGCTGGGACCGATGTCCATCACGTCAGAACTTGCAACACTGGATGCTTCAGGGTTGTAATCTTCGGCTTTTTGAGCAGTAGCACACACATGCTCCACCTCACCTAACAGAACCTCAATACCCTTGTTGAGCCCTGCGGCGACGCGTTCATCAAGCATCTGTTCAAAGCGCTTCTTCTCTTTAGCAGCTGGGTTGAGGAAGTCGTCACGATCTGTAAGCTTCGCAGCCACCATTTCCTGTCCGTAGAAAACATCTATCATCTGCTGAATCAGGTCTCCTACATTGACGAGTTCAAGAAAAGTAATCAATGGTGTGACTGTAGATCTCTTGGCATTTGTAGTCTTATTTGGATCATAGTTCGAGAGGTGATCTACGGCCTGATCAAACCCACCTTTGATATGGCGAGTACCTAAGGTCTGTAAAAGGGCGATAAAGATCAATTCGCATTGAAAGCGTGCGTCTATCGCAAAAGGACCTCCGAGTTTTACAAAAATAGCTGCTCGCTCAATGCTTGACTTTGCCATATGAACAAGATTCAAGGCGATTTCGATACTGAACAAAGAGCGAATACCTTCTAGGCGTGAATTCATAATGGCAGCTTTGGCAGCCAACTCGGTCGTAGGTGGCTCTGGCAAAGGAGAGAGAGATCTTTTCGCACTTGATGTAGTACCGTCGATCAAGCCTGGACTGGAAGGCCGTGTCGACGCCTGAGATGGAGGCTCCGGTAATGGAAGAGTATCACCATTCACAAGAGCTTTGGCAGTAGCCGGCTTGCTTCCAAAAGGTGATGACATAGGGAAAGTAGGTAACACATTAACAGGCATCATGACGACTTTCTTGAATGAGGTCAGGAAGTCTCGTTTGTCTGCTTGACGGTTGACGTTAGACATGAACATAGATTCCATCGAAGCATCTTGTTCTGATAATTGCTTCTCCCAATCGCTGACTTCAGAACTCGATTCCTTCTTAAAGAAGTCAAGCTCTTCTTTAAGATAGAGATCGATGTGGGGCTCAAAGGCACTGCCAATAACCTTATCCACAGCCTCGTAGAACTCATCCCCTGAAGAAGATGTGGGTCGCAAAGACTTGGCGAATTCGAGACACTGCGCACAAGTAACCGCCACCGCCTTCAAGTAGGATTCGATGCTCGTGCGATGTGCTTCGTCAAACAAAGCAGTGAGATATTCTGCAACGACTACTTTACCCACTCTCTGCACGAATGGCACAACAGCGTTGACTGAAGACGGGAAAACCTGATCGATTATAGTGACTTGCTGATTGAAAGCCGTCGAGAGGTTATTAAAGAAGTTGTAAGACTCATCTGCAGCAAATTTCCCAGGGCCAATATGGCTTAGACAGTCCAGTGGGTTTCCAAGCCTGTACCGTGAGCTGATTATGGAGGCCCTCGATATAAAGAGTTCCACGCCATTCTGACCGCCGTTGAGACTGACAAGCACATGCGCATACTTTCGCATCTTTCCGGCAATGTCTCCATCCTCAAGCGCTTGTTCAAACTCTCGGGTGACTGCACTCTCGAAAGCGGCCACCAAAGCATCAAGTTTCTTTTGTCTTTGCTGCCAACCTTGGGATATGTCGCTTTGCGAAAATCTGGCAAGATTGAACAGGATTTGAGCTTGCTGGTCTGGATCTCGATAGGTCCGGAAAATGATGGCATGCGTATGATTTTCACAGCTTACAGCGTTCAGGTAGAAAGGCGCCAACGCTCCGTAGACCTTCCCATATTCTTGTTTCGCGAAGCCGCGTAATGAGTGCACTTGGCTGAATATCTTAAGCTTTGACGTGGCATCTGGTGCTTGGTATGAGACCCGTTTCTTCCTATGAGTGAGAGCCATAGCATCGAACCCATCATCCAACTCCATCACTGCTGTTTTTGGTGTATCTCCCATCACCTGGGCTTGTCCCTGGCCTTCTGCTGCAGCATCGAAGATAGTCACACTTGATCTTCCTGGCTGTTCCGTTCCATGGGGAGCGTTTGGCGCACCATTGACCCCTATCCCCACCCGCCGAGCTTCCTCCTGATGTAAATTCTGTAGGGTCTCAGATCTTTTCCTTCTCGCAGCTTCGGCCCTCTGCCTAGCCTCAATCTCGTTCCAGCATCCCATCAACTGTAATCTAGGTACCCATCTTGTATCATCGTAGACCATCTCCCGCATGCGTTTGGACACGCGAGCAAATCGAAGTAGCTCTTGAATTGGGAGGTGGTCGAGAATGGAGGAAATAATCTCTAGCAATGATTAATACAATGGACTGTCCCATTTGCAAAAGCTACTACAGTACCTGCTGGCAGGACTGGCTTCGAGCTGATTATCCGGGTCTCTCGCAAGGGTGCCAGTATTGACTGCCGCTGCATGCCGCCGGTCACTGTGGTCCTCTTGAAGGCGGACATGGTTATTAGATCTTCGACACATTGGCGAGGATGTATGGGTTAGCATGAAGCTGTTTAGTTGTGTGCTTCTTGTTTGTAAAGTGCGAAGAGTGGGCCTATCAAGCTCTTCGTTGCCTAAGGCAAGCGCGATCGATTGATAAGTAACTAGCTCTGGGAAGCTACAAAGGGTCATCACACAAGCCGCAAGTCTTGGCCTGAAGCGATAGGACAATGTTTCGTCGCATTGCAGCAGTCTCTGGGTCATTGCAGAAGGAGCACTCTATAAAAGAAAGAGACGGCTGAAATATGGTCATGCATGCATTTCACTTTATGTAGCGGCAGAGCCTCTCGATACCAGTTGCATAATCTTCTACTAAAACAGCTATATACATACATGCATTATAGGATTCCTTTTCCCCGCCATGCTATGCAGAACGAGTATCTGAACACCGCTACCATTCCGCAATGCAGTCGTGCCAACCAGTAGTAAACCAAACTCCAATGACAGACGCCACTCCCATAAGTATGCAACAGACCCTCAACCAGCGACTCTACTATCTCCTCCCTCTCCCATGCTCTTCGGGCAGCGACGAACCTGGTACGTGATTTTCGAACAAATCGTCCAGATAAGCGCTTGGTGCACGGCTTTGAGGCGGAGCAGATAGATTGAGGCTACTGTTGCTTGCGTGCGTGGTCAAGCCAACTGTGCTCATCCTTCCATGATAGGTAGACTCCCCACCTCTACTTGGTGGCAGATTCGGTGAGCCCGGTGGACTGGGTCCTATCGATCTCGCTCTCGAATATCGGTGGCTCTCGGGACGAATGTTCGAAAGTCCTATACCTGCACCTCCGATATGCGTCATACCAGATCCACCGGCGGGCGCTGAATTGCCGGTCGCGTAGTAGCCCGCTGGGAGATAACTTGATCCTCTGTTACTTTGCGTATGCATAGCCGCGCCGGCCGTTGGCGAGAAGAACAGGCTTCCCCGTGCTGATTGCGATGTTGTCCCTCGCTTTCCTGTTCCGCCTTTTCCCATCGTTCCGAGGTGGTCAAGGCTGAGCGTCGACCCGGGCGCTGGGTTAAAATATGGTCCCTTTGCCTTGCCAAGGTTTGCTGTTGGATCTCCTCCCAATGGAGCATATTTGGCAGATTGAGCCATCGCTGCCCTCTTCACAGACCGATGTAGCGACCAGGCAACGAGACCACGCCAGGCAAGAACGAGGAAGCCGAAGAAGCCAAGAGCAGCACCGACAGCTATGAACACTGTACCATCCGGCAGATTGGATTTCTGCATGAAAGGCGCGTCGGCAGTTGGAGGTACGGTAGGCGCTGGGTAATTATCCTGTGCCAATTTTGGGAGACCGGTTAGACCAGGTAAATCAGATGAGGATGCAGAGGCTGCTGCGGCGCTAGAAGGTGAAGTGGTTGCAGAGGTAGTTCCGGTGGCCTCGGGTGTAGTGGTTGCTTTTGCTCCTTTTGTAGTTGCGGCTCCTGTATTCGTCGTAGCGCCCCCTGCTGGCGGTAGCTTTGGCAGGTTCTGCGCGGCGACATGAGAAGCGAGAAGGACGGATGTGAGCAATAAGGTCAGGTACGAGACTCGAAGTCTCCCTGCAACTCTCATCCTTTTTCTTCTTAGTAGGCTTCTGCTGACGGAGTCGAACTTTCTATGTCGTCCAGCAATGTGAACGTTGATGGTGCACTAGAGCTTGGCAACAAGAACTTGTTGTCGGTATGGAATTTGTAATGAATGTGTTCTTGAAGGTCGTTGTTAAGAGCTAATTCGTCACTCACATGGAATGCTAGATGAATAAATGCCCCTGTTGCAGCAAAAACTTTTGTTGTTCGACAGAATATAGAGGTTGCAACAGACGCAGCGTCGCTTCTCGAGAGAGAGTGGTATAGCGAGCGTAATAGCAGAACGAAAACAGGCGCAAAGTACGTATGTTGCGATGCGTAAGGGTTATAGTCATGGAACAAGGAGACACTGTTTATTCCAAGATCCTTCCGGCACTAAGCAGATGCAGGGCAAGCGCGGGGGCAACGCCTTACGACCGGCCCGAAAATTGCCAAAAATAGCCGCCACTGCGAAGATCTTGGAGGCTAGAGCTCCATTTTCTAAAGATCTTGTATAATTTTCCCAAGCACGTTGAAAACTTCGTTGCTATTGCACAAGATGGGAGTTCAAAAGAAAACCAGAAAATTTGTAAGAGTGAGTAAACGAATCGTGCGTGAAGATGCGTTGAATTAAGGAATGCTCCAGGTGAAAAGAATAATCGGCCAACGGGATTCTCGATTGTGGGTTCCAATCACGAAAAGCTCACATATATTCAACGGCAACTAATTCTCTTGCAGGAAGAAGAATCAGCTTAAGAGTGAGGTCGAAAGCAAGCGGAAGGCTAAAGGAGATGAGGTCATACGGGAAATGTTCGCTTTTCGAATACCATTCCTCAATGACTTCTACTGATCTGTCACAGACCCCAAGTCTCGTCGTCCCTCTTCTTTCAGTACAACCAGGCACTTGTACCGCCATACTCAGTGCTTGTCGACACGAATTTCCTCTCCCACAGTAAGTGACCTTCAGCCCATGGCAAGGACCCAAAATAACCTATCTTCCCTTCAACCAGCCGTCCAGCACAAGCTCGAGCTCCTCCCAACAATGATGGATTGTCTATACGCGAAGTGCATACCAATAATCACCGATTGCGTGATGGCGGAATTAGAGAAGCTGGGACAGAAATATAGAATAGCATTGCGCATTGCGAGAGATGAGCGCTGGGAAAGGCTGAAATGCGATCACAAAGGTGTATACGCGGATGACTGTCTGGTGGACAGGGTCATGAAGCATAAGATATACATTGTTGCAACGAACGATAGGGATCTCAAAAGAAGGATACGAAAGATACCTGGTGTTCCTATCATGTCGGTCGCCCGTGGAAAGTACGTGATAGAACGGCTCCCAGATGCACCTGAGAAGTAGGGGGCTTTGAGTGAAGCTGGCTGGTTTCTTCAAGGTAGACGCTCGTCTGGGAGGTTTGGCTTTTAACAATGGGTGGTGGTGCATTGAAGATGATGATAAAGATCATCGTGGCGTAAAACATGATACCCCTCGCTGCAAAGGAACTGGCGTTGAATAAGATACTTCACCGACATCGCGTCGCGATGAGCAAATTGGGAGATCCTAGCGTGTTTAAGAGTCGCCAACGCATCGAGTCTCTGACATTGAACGTACTACTCGAATCTTGACTCGTCACCGCGTTTTAACCACTACCTAGCACACTCAAATACGGGCCAACAAAAGCTATAGCCAGTACTATAAAGCCAACCCAAAACAAGTCTCCTATCAGGCTGCCTATGAGAGGTATGAATGGCAGTAACGACGACCCATCCACCTCCAATGGTACCGAAAGCACAAAATAAGCCTGAAACGCAGAAGAAATCAGCCCCCCGGTACGCATCCACTTCATCCTATCCCAAACATGGATTCCAGCGGTATCCTAGACGAATGATGTCCATGTGGCAAGTAGAAAGGTCCCCACATCGAGCTTCCACTTTGCAAAACATGTAGCAAGCCTTGTTCCAGCAAGTGTAGGAAATTGAGGTAGCTTCAAAACATGAGGAGGCATTGGCGAATTCTTCCTCCAATGGGTCAAAAAGTTGCGTGATCATCGAGCTAGCGATTCGCTTGCTGTCGAATGATGAGAGTCCGGAGGGATCATAGAGCGCAGTTTAGTTGTCAAGGGGGAAGGGAAAGCGTGGGTGGGGAAGGGGAAGGAAAAGAACAAGAGGCGAGGATAAGGTTGATGGGACGGGGTGCGGGCTGAGGAGGACGGCCATGGCTGTGAGGAAGGAATTGAGGGGAGCTCAGAAGTCATCGTTGAGGTTAATGTATGATCTGGCGGCTTCTAGCTGTGGCAGGAAACAAAGGTCGAGTTCATAAAACGGCCGCGGCCGTCACCATTCTATTGATGGCTAGCTTCCTCAATCCTATTTCTCACGTACATCATTCGCACATGCACATCCACGCTCTTCAATCCGTCGTGCCATTGCTTCTAGGGTATCACTTCACACCACACGCCCAGCCCTCGCCCTTCCTCTCTACGCAACATCAATACTAACAATCTTAATATCCTCCTCCGGCTTCTCCTTCCAAACCCTCGCATTCTCAATCCGATGCACAACATCCAATCCCTGCACCGCCCTCCCAAAAATCGTATGTTTCCGATCCAACCACGGTGTCCGCTCCGTAGTAATAAAAAACTGACTCCCATTCTTATTCGGTCCCGCATTCGCCATACTAACCGTATATGGCTTATCATGTTTCAACGCGCTAAACTCATCTTCAAAGTCCTTGCCCCAGATACTTTCGCCGCCGGTGCCGTCGCCTAGCGGATCGCCGCATTGGATCATGAATTTGCGGATCACGCGGTGGAAAATGGTGTTGTTGTAGTATCCGTTTTTGGCGTGAGTGACGAAGTTTTCTACGGCTTTGGGAGCGGCTTCGGGGAAAAGGCGGATGTGGATGTCGCCGTAGGTGGTGTGGAGGATGGCTGAGGTGCCTGTTTCGGCGGGTTTGGCTTCGACGGCTTTGCGGGCGTTGAGGTCGCGAGGTTTCTCGTTTTGGACGTCGCGGGTGGATTTGCTGATTTCTGTTTCGTTGGAGTAGATGTAGAAGCGGACTTTGCCGGAGCCAGTGGTCACGAGCATCGGGTCGCGTTCTTCGGATTCTTGGAGGAGAGGGTTGGCGGATGCGGCCATGGACACGGTGATGACGCCCTTTTTTTGGGGTTGGCCTTGGTAGAGGGTTAGGTTCAGAGAGCGAAAGGGTTCTTCTTTGCCGTAGACTTTTACTACGCGGTTGGTGAAGGTGTTGATGACTTTGGCACCGAGGACAGAGCCGTAGATGATGAAGTTGCTTGACTCATCAAAGATAACGTTGATTTTGTTCTGTAGAGCGGGGTTTTCTAGCTCTCGTTCCACGGCTAGTCTTCTACCAAATTCGAGATCCTCCAACTTCTGTACCGCAGTGCCTGCTTGCTGCATGTCCGTAATAGTCGTGAGTGACTCATCATAGACCCTATACAGCTTTCCAGTAGCGAATTCAAAAACTCTAACTTGTCGATCTGGAAAGGAGAAGGTAGCAAAATGGGAGCCGGAAGGCGATACGGTAATTGAAGTTGGTAGACTTTTGGATTTCTTGAACGCAAACAGATCTGTTGAACTCTTGAATTTGAATACAGAGTCAGGTTTGTCATAGGAATACCCAGGGCTCCAGTATTCTATCATGCCATTATCGTCCGCAGATAGCGCACAGTCATATTCATTGTTATACGCTATGGCCCTCACAGAACTCTTATGCAAGCCGGCAATTGTATGGATTGGTGTTTGTGCTCGGCCACTCCCGTCGTAGATATTTATTACAGGTTTATCTTCATCAGAGACAGCTAGCAAGGGCATCGAAGCACCTCGTCGATGCACCCAACATATGGCCTTAGGCGTGTAATCCAGTTGCAATATCGTGAGTAGATCTATCATAGTCAGTAGACGACTTCCATTCGAGTTGAACGAGCCGTACCAAACGTGATGACATCGAATATCTTGATAGTCTTATCGGCTCCAGCTGTAGCAAAGCTTCGCCCGTCTTGACTTACACTGACACTCTTGATCTCTCCAATATGTGCCCTGAATTCTTTCACAGATTCTATGCCCACAGCCACTTTCTTCCAGAATTTGACGACACCATCCACCGAGCTTGTAATTAAAAAGTCCGTGAGAGGCGTTATTGAGACGAATGATAGCTGATCTTTATGCATCAAGGATTTAGAGTACCGCAGGGATTTTGGTAATGCTGAAATGTACAATTTTTCATAGGGAAGCTTCCGACGCTTCTTCTTTGGGGCCGTAGAGGGCAATGCGGGACCGAAATCATCGTCGGAAGAAGTTTCTGCAGGATGGTCAGCTATCACAGCGGAAACAATCGTGAATGAGCTACTTTACCTTCCTCTTCGGCGGTGCCATTCTCTTTAACAATGCCAGTCTGGTCGCTTTCGAACTCCGAGTGAGACCGTTTCTTCGGTGAAGCTACAGCATGATCAACTGATGCCATCTCAAGACCGACCTCTCTCTATTTCGCAAGATTAGGGAACAAGGCTTATGGATGTGAGCAATTGCCGTACGCGAGACTGCGTATGACAAGTGGCTTACGTAATACCGCGCTATTTCAAGTCACCCGTTCACATCACCTTGGGTTCATGGTTCAAATTGGCTGCATAGTAGCGAAAGATCATCTATTCATCCAGTGACACCCTTTACGGGTAATGTAGCTATAGTACCTATCGGTCAGGATTCAGCCTTGTCTTGTGAAACGAAATAGGCAGGAGTCAGATCCCTGTCGGTCGAGAGTACAGCGTACACCACCACGGTACTAAATGGTATGATTTTGACGTTTTGCTGTGTATTTTCTTCTTGTTTAGAGAAACACTCGGTCTTTGCAAGGTCAGGTACTAAGATGTCTAGATCTTAAGGTTGTCTTTGGAGTGGCCGTGCTTCCGATGTGTGCATTTCAACGGCCCAATTTAGGCCTAGTCTTTCCACTATCAGCTTACATCACCCTGCATTCTTTCAAAGCACCTCTCGGAACTCGACGAACTGCGCCGGATGAAGTTCACTGACCGACCTGTTTCGTTATCTGGATGTTCCTGCTTCATACAAGCGCAAGTGCGGCTTGAGTACCTTTGACGTCGGAGCCCCCAAATCTTTCTCATGATCACATCTGATATTAATAGATACACCCACAGCCATCAGTCTATTCACCGACGTCTCGACTCGAAGAGTCCACTCCAGCAAAGCTGCTGTCCGAGGCTACTGAGTATGCGCTAGTGCGATCAGGAGCTTTACCCCAACTCTTCTAAAGACTAAGCAATGTCTCGTGTCCTCTTCCTAGCATTTCTATCTGACCGCTTCTCCATGATACCTGACATATTGCATGTCTCAGCAGAAGGGTCTATATGCTGTCTGGGAGGTCAGGGCCAAACATGTAACGGTTGATCTAAGCGACATCCGCTTATCTTTTTCATTAACAAACTGAGCTCTGAAGACAGTGCGCATTATTTGTTAGGGTCCCAAGGGCGCGGCACTGCCAGGATATATTTTCAAATAGTTTAGTACCTTAGCATTGGTTTCACGCAGGTATGACTTACAGTCATCTCCATCCCGGTTCGGTACTTTCTCGAATCTGAGAGCACAGCACGATTGCACGACGATCATGAAACTCTATGTTCCGGCTCTACGACGTCTCATCCGTGCATCGCGAATCGCATTCAATGATAATATGCTACGATAGGGCCCCCTCCGCTGACTGTGGTGGCGGCAGGTGCACCGTTTGACAGGTGTTGATAGTTAAAGTCCATAGTCCCCACTGAAGCCTTATCATCATTCACAGTACCTGTTTTTGAAGCCTTATCATGATCTATGAAACATGCAAGTCACCTTATTCTCCATATACTTTACATATTTGTTCGCCGTTGCGCTTACCTCAGCAATGGCTGCTGCATCCGCATCACTTTCAGGTCTGGCGCCAGCAACATCCAGTATCGCTTCGAAGGTGACAGGTACAGAGTATGTCTGTTCCTCTCCATACGACATACTCTATAGAACTGACGAGCGTATGCACGTGGCAGCAAACCAATTCCTAAAACCTACCACGTCCCCAACACACCCACCACCCTCCGCTTTACCAATTATAAAACGACCCCTGGGCTAACGGCACCCTCCGTCTACCAAAGCCTCGTGAAGGCCTTCCACGCTGTTTACCATAATGCTCAACCCCCTAAAAGCGGTAGTAGTTTCATAGGCTTCGACACCATATCCTGGAGTTCCGGCGGCGTGACAATAGTGATCGAAAATTACGGCGCGCAGGGGGGAAACAAGCTGACATGGACTATCCTTGCAGACACGATTTTGGGAGTCGCAACGTTCTTGGAAAATCAAGGCTGTTTGAGTAGTGAATGGGAGATTTTGGATTCTACTTGGGGGGATATTGGAAGTGGGTATATCGGCAGTGATCTTCGAGTTGCAGGGGGTAATGCGTCTGCTGCAGCGGCGGTGGAGCCTACTTGAACAGAAGGAGAGAAGTGGGCAACGACATCAAAGAACATGCGGATCAACGCCCATGCGTTACGGTAAGAAGCAGAGGAGCAAGTTCTGAAAGTCGATAAAGCAGTCCGTGCTTCATTTTCATCAGTCGTCCGCTATCGATCAAACATTTCATTCCATACATTCTTCTTGCCATGACGCGCATTTCAAAACACAAGCTTTGAAAAGATGACCCAGTATCCAGAATGCTGTGTTGAGAGTAGGAAATTGGTTGAAGCAGGATACTTACATCATACGTTCTACGCTTTCTGAAGCAGGATACTTACATCATACGTTCTACGCTTTCTGAAGCAGTAGCGTTTTCGATGAAGCTTTGCTGAACGCGTTCTTCGAATTCCCCAGCGAAATGGGTGTCTCATGAATAAGAATCACTTTTCTAGCGGGTGAAGATCTGTCTGATTTACACACGGATTTGATATACGATCCATGTCTGTCATTTATTGATTTGCAGCGCAGACCAAAGTCTGCGTAGTTTATGGAAACAAGTACGGACGATAACAACGGGTCAGAGACACAACCAGCTAATCGTCACTCATTTGATCTGTCTTTTGCTACCTAGCGTTTGTGGTGTTTACCCATCTTCTTATTCGCATACGAAACTCGCTTGTCGAACTAAAATGTTGAGATCAGCGTTCCCTTTTATTTCCCTTGAACCAGAAGAGAAGTCTCGGAACTAAGGTTCAGACACAATGGATAGCTTTGCGAAGGCCTCTGGCCATTCACCGTGAAGAGGCTTTTAGGCCGGATGCTTACTTTATGACGTCTCTGAGTGTCTTTGTGAGTCTCGCGTGGATGAGGTTTTGGATGCTTCGTCATTTTTATTCCTCCTGCTCTCCCGGAGGTGGTTTGGTGGCTTGGCTTGGAGGGTATGCAGCAGCCCATCTTGGTCAGAAAGCCTAGTAGGTTGAGTGTGTTGAGAACTAAAATGAGCTCACAGGATTGCGCGATCACCTTCTTATATATATGGCTTCAAGACTTTGATTGATGTTTGTACATTCATGGCTTTGTATGGCTACTAATCTTTTACGTTGATTGCTAGGAAAAAATATCGGACGATAACAACGTGTTTGATGTCGGATACGCATGAATCAAACAAGGTCGCTATACCACGTTATTGAACATTATCTCGGAAGTTGTGCTATTGACTCCGTACCATAAAGCCTGTATTTCCAGTGTTCCCCTGTCTAGAATTTGTGACCACTCCTCATCACCCGATGTGCATTCAAAGCGCGCTCGTTCCACTACTCATTCTCATGGTCAGCACTATCTTCCGAATATCCAACACATCACAAGACAAGTCACAGCTTTAAGATAATCTTTATGCTTCAGAACCAGTTTGTTCACCTCAACTTGAGTAACGACTGTGAAGCTTTTCAACAACAAGAATAAGAAGGGATACTTACATCAAGACGTCTAGCCGTCATCTCCGGTGTTTCGTAATTGTTAGAAGGCGCGGTCCGCGTTAGCTGGATTTGTTTTGGTTTTGTGCCTTTGGATTTGTTGTGGGGTGGCTGGCGTATTTGCACGCTTCGTCCGCCGTAGCTGGTTTGATATGCTTGGGGGTAGTATTTTGGATCTGGTTTGGAGGGTGCACAGCCCATAGTGGTGTACAAGTGAGAGGGATTGCGTGAGTGGAGGTTAGGGAGGCTTTGCTATGGTTTGGGATTTGTTTCGATAGTGAGTAATTTCAGGATCTGTTTGGTTTTGGGGAGATAGTGGGTCTGCATCGCTGATGTTTGTGTCTTTGGATGGAACAACGGCTAGGTGCCAATAAAGGATTTGTTGTTGAGTGGGAGTGAATCAGTTCTTGTGGCGAGACAAAGGATGTCCTCGTGACATTCAGTGGTCTCAATGAGATCGAAGAAGATGTTTTAAGGCTGAAGATTTCTTTCGCGGAACAAGATCGGCTTTGATCGTGTTAATGTTGTCTTCTGTTTCTCTGATGATCGATTCGATAGCATGGAATCATCAGTATGGAACTTAGCAGCCTCAATGCCGGTGAGCATGTAGAGTGAGCTGTATGAAACCTAAGAGTGAGGGCGCCACACTGAATGAGATAGTCCCATACTTCAAAAATATTTATGTTTAGATCCACTGAGGGTATGCTAAATTCCGACTTCTGATAGGTTTCCATCCCTGAACTGGAATTCCCGTACCTAGCGATCATTTTGCGCAACAATTCGACGTAGGATTTGACCATGTCATAACAAAATGCTTCAACGACATCACTTCGTATTACCGCTTGTCTCCTTCATGTAAACCTTCTACGCAATATAAGCCATAATGTAACAAGCGGCACGCACAACAATAGAATACTCGAACAACAGCGAACGCTAGCTCTTACTTCGTTGCCAATCGTCCTTGAACCTTGCCGATCCCTCTTGAACCTTGCTTTCTTCTCTTGATCCTATCACAATACTGCATATGTTGATCCAAGACCCTTCCTTGACGGGTGTTTACTGTCTACATCTCTTTTGTCCTCCGACGTAGCTTCCTAATAAATCTGCCTTGTCCATACTTGCGAAAAAATTTCACTAGGAATAGCGCCCAAGCGACGGTCGCAACTAGAGATATGGGAATATCTACAAACCAGTCTAGAATAAAACACACGACAATTACTACTAAGAAAGCTGTATGTAACATTATGCCCACTCTCTTGAAGAACGCACCACATGTGACATAAACCACCACGGCGATCACGGCGGCGTCGATGCAGATCTCAAAGGTATCATTCACGAAGTGTGGGAAAGCATCTAGGAAGACCAAACAGAGAAGCCCAAGGAAGACAAAGGCCAGATGGAACCAGGGCACCAAGTTTGTATATGTTTTGACGACGAACCGAAGTAATGTACCTGAGATGAGCGGCATTATGATGGTACCGAAGAGGAGCGAGCCAGCCAGGTATCCGAACATCTTCATGTCCCAGAGCTTTGGGCCTGGACTAGAAGCTGAAGAAGTTGTAATGTAAGTCATGTTTGCTGATTGACTTGAAGTCAAATTGGAAGACGTGCTAGAAATTTGAGAGGCTGGCGGTACAGAAGCATCGGTAAGGAGCATTCCCATAAAGGACTGTAGTCGTATCAGCGAAGTGCGCAAATCCTCCTGAAGGAACGCTTACAGTGACAAACGAGAGCGGCACGTAAAGGACAGCTAGGGACGTAAGTTTGTCTGAGTTCTGGTCAAAGCATCGTTGAGACTCAATCTGGGTCAGGTCAGTACCTATGTTATCAACCTGTTGGGGAAATCCAGGTATACAGGAATTCTACGGGAAATCACCTCATGTACCAGGTCATCTGTTTCAAGCGTTAATTTCGTGATATCAGCTAGTATATGATCCAAGTCAGTTTTGAGATCATTAAGATCTCTGTCAAATCTTGCTCCCTCAGTTATGGATGGTCGCATCTTTTCAACAACTTCTTGCAATTGCGCAAGGTTTTGCTCCATATCAGGCGGGACTCTCTTGAGATGATCTTTTAGATGGATTAAAAATTGCACCTTTAGTTTTGATGGATCGTCTCTGCTTTCGAAAGTCTGCAGAAGATCGCGATTGATCAGTATCCGATGGTTTCATTAGCGTGAGATTGAGTGGTCTCACCAACGCCAGGATCTGCTTCGAAGCTTGCCTCAGAAATGCCGACGTCTCCCTCAGTGCGTGCCTATAGGCAACAATGATCGCGCATAGGCCATCCAGAGCGGGGGACCAGGTTACACCGCCTGTAAAGTCACGTGATTCTGCATAACTTTTCTGGAATGACGTACGTGAGTCTTTTTCCTGGAAAAGGAGCAGCATCCGCAAATTTCGGGGATCTTCTAGGTTCGAGACAACTATCTTGACATAAGCAAAAGGGGGAGGTTTACGGAAAGGTTGCCAGATGTAGGTATCAAGTTTCCCTTTATACTTGGGTGCGGTACACACCCAACGCAAAGTTATCGACATGCAATCCTTAGAAAGAACCCGGATACAGGACTCTGTGGACCCTTTTGGGCGACATTAGAACATGGTTCAATAATAAATCACACTTTACGTACTCTCAGATCGGAGACCCTGATACTGTTCAACCTCAGGTGGAGTATCAGCTTCCGCAAGTTCGTGGACAACGTCCTTAGAAAGATGCCAATCACTTCTTTGCGAAAGGAGATATATCAGACCCCTTCTGGGGGTCTCTCTTCGATGACGAACTTGGCTTGGAAAAGATAGCAGATATCTGTGTATGAGTCCAGAGTTAGACTTCGGATTTTCGGCAGTAAGAGAGCTGTGGATCATCTTCAGCCTTCTCGGTCAAATGCTGCAAAGCGTCGGAATCTCACCATAGAATGAGCGAATCCGAAGACTCCACGACAAGTGCTCCATGAATGGATTCGAGCCAGTCGGAGAGGCAGGTTTCATAGCTAGGGTGACCCTCGATCATATTCAAGACATCCGGCGGTCGTATCACAATTAGATGGAACAAGGATCCCACAGGTGCACAAGGTCGGTCGCGCAAGTGATAGTAGTCTGCCCGGAATTGCGGGCACTCTGGATGCAGTTCGATAGCGGCCTCCAAGGCAGGTTCATGGCGTCTGATCCGACGAGTAGCAGGGTCCGGCAGTACTTTACCGATGATGCGCGAAAACCGCTTCCATGCCTGCGATGCTCTTGGAGCACGGTGCTGGGCTTCTGAGATTAGCTGACCCAATGTTGGATTTGGTCCAATATCTTGCAATTCAATACCTGGAGCTCCAGTCATATTGAAATGTCGCTCAGGACTTGCCATAATAATGGCTGAGAAAATATGACTGGAGAGTTGCAATAAGAGAAACATTACAGAACCGAGACGATGATGCTTCTTATACGCAAAAAGGAGCACAATATATTGTAATGTCACCCACCATCCTGCAAGTCAAACTCCTATTGATAGACGACAGTCTCCCAAATTGGCATATCCACCGGCGCCCATAACGAGGTTATTGAAAATCATAGGCTACCGGTCGGATTCGTTGTGCTGGTAATTTGCCGCTGGAGACATTTGTAACTTGGTCTTCTCGTGCGACTATGCAGGAGATTCTTCATCTCATTAGGCGCTTAGACATAGTCCGGGCCCGATATTTGATAGGCTACCGAGTACCTTCTTCATCCCGAGCACTGCGGAGTTCTATAACGGACGGCGCTGAATCTCGCGAACAGCCTTTTTCGTTCGAAGTTCTACATAGCCTTGGGAGCTTAGCCCCGGACTTGCGCCGCTTGATCCTAGGAGCTTAGTGGCCGCCATACTCTACGGGCACTACCACCGATTGTGGTCCTGATGGATACTAACCCATATCATCAGGCAAGGAAGATAGTCACATCTTCCTTAGACAGAGTATCCCAGACCTTCTGGGGCACGCGAGCTAGGCCTCTCCGATAAGAGATTTGACCACGCCGCTCGATCCAAAGACAGTGGTAGAAGCAGTAAACATCTCCAGAGCGCGGCCTCTTTTCGTAGTCCCATTCTGGGATCCATTCGCTTTGTTCCTCGACATTCTCAAAAGCAATCCCGCCAGACATGACGACTAGCTCACATGAGACTTTCCGCTCCTTGGTGTTTCCTGGGTCATAATGAACGTAGATGACTCCAGCCCATTCTCCTTCTTCCGTTTCTAGTGAATATAAAGGATATGTCTCGCCATTTTGCACCTCTCGAGGAAGGGTACTCCCCATTCTCAGATAGCTGCGTGAACTTAGGCAGATCAAAGTAGAATCCCACTGAACTTCGCTTACTTGCTGAGTGCTTCGAACCGTGGGTATTGGGTACCAGAATGTTTGGTAAGAGGGTGCCTTGTCATATTTATAGTAATACAGGTCGTCTTCGTCTCGATGCGAGGACCAACCCAGTGGTAGCGCGACGGTACCTTGCAACCCCTCGCCCTGATATTTGGCATAATCGTTTGGGATCCTGACCGGCGTTCCCCGGCCCATCTCACACTTGATCTTGTACCAATGTGCCCAGGGGAAAATGTCTCGTTGGCGTGCTCTGCGTTCAAAGACGAGAGTAGATCGCACGTGCCCAAGTCCAAACTCATTTATCTGGTTGTTGATAGCGCCAATCCACCCAACCCAAGACCAGCTAGGAAATTTATAGCTCGCGACTCCATTCGTGGTTTCTTTACGCGGTCTCAAGTGCTCGGTTGGAACCCAAAGCAATGCTGCATCGAAGAACTGTTGAGGCAAGCCGAAGAGAAATCCTTCCGACATGCTGCCGGAGAGTGCACTGGAAATGCCACTAAAAGCTCGGAGGATGTCTTCTTCATAAGTAAGCTTACGGTCAAGGTAAGAAGTAACAAGATTGTCCCACTTTTTGAGACATGGCCAAAGGGTATCCGCGCGCGCGATACTAAAGTCTCCATAGGTACTCGCAACTTTTCCGATGTGGTGATGCTGTTCTTGGGCAACGGTTTTAAGGCACCTCCATTCAAGACCATGCTCGGTAAAAGCAATAACACGCCTAGAAAGAACTTTCTCTTGAAAGGTCCAACCTCTTTCATCGTAGACGGAACTCCCATGCATTAGTCTTATCCAATTAGACGTCGCTACACCATCTGAAAAGGATAGTATATCCTGTTGTATATTTCGTGGCTGTGAGCATTCTGGTACACCACGTAAGCCTGAATTGGCGTCGATTCCATCAGCTGCACATATCGTAAGACAAGAGTTCGAGTAAATACTGGCCATTTCGTTGATTTGAGCTTCGGTGTGAACAGGGTCGTCCTGGACTATGCAGAGACTATCCACCCATAAAAGGTCGAAGCCTAGCTGTAAGGTGAACTTCATGGCCCGTTGTATTGTGTCCGGAAGATGTTGACGGGTGTTCTCCGGGGAAAGACTGCCGTTGCTTCGTAGGGAATCTAGGTTTGCTTTCGTGCATTTTAATCCGCCCGATGTGGTTCCCCATACGTAACTAAGAGTAACGTATTTCTCTCCGACTTTCGCCTCCACAAGACAACTCCTAGAAACACTGACGAAGTACATCCCTCGATCAACAAATGACTTATCTAAGCTAACAAATGGCCGGTGGCATTTGCCATGGGTAGTGTCGCAGCTACGGACCCAGCTTAAAGCTCGTTCAAGATCTACCCAGTCGCTGTCCATGACGACGCCGACATGTTCAGATGTTCCTTCTGCCAATGGATGTAATGTGATTATAGGCCGGAAAGATTGCGACTCTGAATGCAATATAAGACTCTGAGATTCACGTGAGTCCCACAAATAGAATTCGTACTCCTCGAAGGTAGAAACGCATCCATTTTTTATCAAATCCGTACCAAATAAGGCGGCAATGCGCGAGCACGTTGGACAATCTAGGTTCTCACGAAGTTCTTCCCAGGAACTCAATCGAACAAATCTGTTGCCATGCACATCGTAGAATTTTGGTACACGGTAGCCGAATTCAGGATTCAAAGCTCTGGCTACCTGTTGACAGACTTTGCACTGCATTTTTGTCACTTCTATGCGTCAGAAGCCTTCAACTGCAATGATTATCCGTAAGCAGAGAACTTTATCAGTCGTATGTTAACCAATGCCTTCTTCTTGCAAGCTGCAACAGTGTTGAGTAATTTCATCGAGGAAGGTTTAGACTTGAGGCTTCGTCCACAAATGTTTAGACGACGCTGCGGTGCCTATCGAGATCGGGCCGAGGTTTAAAAGCACGTGAAGCGCCGCATAAGCACATGCGGGTGTGAGGCCTTAAAAGCTGATAGGAGGCTGAATCACCTTAGGCCAGCTTTCTATAGGTCTTTATCAGTCAATTTTAGTACGGAAGCAGAGTGCGATGCCTAAAAACCAGCCTGTAGAGCGAATAATTCTGTTTCCGCTGAAGTGCGATTAGACTAGCTAGGGAGATAATATTAAGGGTACCACTGTTAATTCGAGGTTCCTAGTAGTACTTAATAGCTATTGCCTAATAGATAAAGATATACAAATACTTAAAAGTTAAAATCACTATAGAGATGTAATTCAAGCTGTGTTACTAGCTTTGTAAGGTAGGCCCTTAATCGTAAAAACCTATTAACCGTATAACCCTATAGGGCTGAACCTAGAGCTACTGAATCAAGTTATCGTAGCATGGTCCCCGAAGCGTTCTAGCTTTAGAGTAATGCCAGAGCTCTATTTAATAGTTCTAGATCTAGCTCTAGAGATTATACATTAATAGATTTATAGAGTTAAAAGATAAATCTTTAAAATTATCTAATATAATTATAATAGTAAACTTAAAAAATTAAATAATTAATTAATTAAATAATAAAATACTATTATTTTAAATTTTATATAAAGAAATTAAAGATACTTTAATTATATTTAATTAATAGTTTTAATTTTAATTATAAACTAAATAAATATTTACTAGTCTCTTAATAATACTTAAGTAAAATTCTACTTTCTAATACTCTTATTTAGAATAATAATAATATTTTATTATAAATAATATTATTTAATATCTCTTTATATTAATTTAAATATAAATTTATATAAGATAAAGAGCTAAGATCTTAAAAACTTAGTTAGATTATTAATAAGTATATTTTAAATTTTAATATAATTAATTTTTAAATTCTTTATTTTTATTATTAATTTCTATATAAAATAATATTTATTTTAAATATATTTTATCTTTAAGTAATTAATAGAGTTTTTAATTATTTTAATAATTAATTAATTATTTATTATTAATTTTAAAAATTTTATATTTCTTTTATTATATTCTAATTTCTTAAGTAATTATAATAGAAATAGTAATTTCTTTATAATATTTAATTAAATAATATATTTAACTTTAATAATAAATTAAATATAAAGATCTTAGTACTTACTTAATTAAGTAATTAAATTATTTTATATTTAATAAATATACTTAAATATAGTTCTAGACGTGTTTTTATAATATATTTAAGATAAATTTATTTATTTAATTATTTTATCTTTAGAGTTAATTCTCTAACTAATATTTTTTAGTTTAAAATATAATCTATAGTTAAGAGTTTTAAATAAGTATCTTATAATTCTTTTAATAATAATAATATACTTAGAAATAAAATTATTAAATTATCTTTTATATATTTTAATTATATAAATAAGATCTAGCTTAGTTATAATAACTAGTTATTATAAGATTTTAATTAAGAATTAATAATTAATAATTTCTTTTTTATCTATAATATAACTCTTAAAAATAACTTAAAATTTATTTTTACTTTTTATTAGAGTTAAGAAAATATTATAATTAATTATTTATAATTAATTAATAAATTATTTTAAAAAGCTAGCTTAATTAATTTATATAATTTTATTTAAGTAATTTTAAGTTATTAATATATTTAAATAATAGAATATATTACTTAAATAC